>JAULKK010285927.1:0-13837 GCA_032355705.1 Rubia peregrina
AAGAAGTTAACCAATGGTAAAGGTAGAACCTTTGGGTATCTTTGTTAATTTACAAAGAAGTCAACCAACGGTCTAAAGGTCGAACCTTTGGGCATCTATGTCAATTTACGAAAGAAGTCAACCAATGATCGACCTAAAAAGACTAAATTTTGAACCTTTAAGCATTTATTCAATTTATTATAGAAGTCAAGCCATAGTCGACCTAACAAGACAAAAGGTCAAACCTCTGGGCATTTATGTTAATTTACGACCGAAGTCAAGCCATGTTTGACTGGAAAGACTAAAGGTTCATTCATGGAATTTTACGAAAGAAGTAAACTAACAGTCAATCTAAAAAAATAAAGGTTTTACCTTTGGGCACCTTTGGCAATAGCCAAGCAATGGTCTACCTCACAATACTAAAGGTCGAACCTTTGGGCAACTATGTCAATTTACGAAAGAATTCAAGCCACGGTCAACCAAACAAGTTTAAAGGTTGACCTTTGGGCATCTATGTCAATTCATGAATAGAGTTAAGCTACGGTTTACCTAACCAGACTCAAGGTCGAACATTTAGGTATCTTTGTCAATTTATAAAAGAAGTCAAACAACTATCAATCATACGAGATTGAAGGTCAAAATTTTGGGCATCTATGTCAATTTAAGTAAGAAGTCAACCAACGGTTGACCTAACAAGGCTAAAGGTCGAACCTTTAACCATCAGTGTCAATATATTATAAAAGTTAAGCCACAGTCGACCGAACAAGACATAAGGTCGAACCTTTAAGCATCAATGCCAATATATTAAAAAAAGTCAAGCCACAATTAACCTAACAAGACATAGGGTCGAACCTCTGGGCATCTATGTCAATTTACGACTGGATTCATGCCAAATTTGACCAAAAATGACTAAAGGTTGAACCTTTGGGCATGCATGGAAAATTATGAAAGAATTCAACCAACGGTCGTCTAATAAACGTAAAGGTTGAAACTTTGGGCACCTTTCTCAGTTAATGAAAGAAGTTAACCAACGGTCGACTTGACAATACTAAAGGTCAACCTTTTACGCATTTATATTAATTTACGAAAAAAGTTAAGCCATGGTCGACCTTATAATTTCAAAGGTCGAACCTTCGGGCATCTATGTTAATTTATGATTGACCTAATCAGACTCAAGGTAAAACCATTGGGCATCAATGTCAATTTACGAAAGAAGTCAACCAACGGTTGGCCAAAACAAGACTAATGGTCAAACCTTTGGGTATCTATGTCACTTTACGAATGAATCCAACCAACGATCAACCTAACAAGATGAAAGGTCAAACCTTTATGCATCTACGTCAATTTATTATTAAAGTCAACCTACGGTCAACCTAACAAGACAAAAGTCAAACCTCTAGGCATCTATGTCAATTTACGACCGTAGTCAAGCCACGTTTGACCAAAAAAGTCTAAAGGTTGAACTTTTGGGCATCTATTGCAATTTATGAAAGAAGTTAACCAACAGTCGACCTAACAAAAGAAAAGGTTAAACATTTGGGTACCTTTTTCAATTGACGAAAGAAGTAAACCAATGGTCGATCTAACAGTACTAAAGGTCAAACCTATAAGCATCTATGTCTATTTACGAAAAAAGTTAAGTCATGGTCGACCAACAAGTTTAAAGTTTAAACCTTTGGGAATATATGTCAATTTTTAAGAAAATTTATGCCACACTTAACCTAACCATACTCAAGGATGAACCTTAGGTAATCTATGTCAATTTACAAAAAAAGTCAACCAACGGTCAATCGTACGAGATTAAAGGTCAAACCTTTGGGCATCTATGTCAATTTACGAAAGAAATGAACCCACGATCGACATAACAAGACTAAAGGTCAAACCTTTAAGCATTTGGTTAAATTTACAATAGATTTCAAGCCACGATTGACCTAACAGACGAAAGGTTAAACCTTTGGGAATCCATGTCATTTTACGAATAGAAGAAAGCCACAATTGACCAAAAAACTAAAGGTTGAACGTTTGGGCACCTATAGAAATTTACAAAAGAAGTCAACCAAGGGTAGACCTAAGAAAACTAAAGGTTGAACCTTTGGGCACCTTCGTCAATTTACGAAAGAAGTCAACCAATGGTCTACCTAACAATACTAAATGGCAATCATTTGAGCATCTATGTCAATTTACGAAAGTAGTTAAACCACAGTTGACCTAACATGTTTAAAGGTCAAACCTTTGGGTATCCATGTCAATTTACGAATAGATTCAAGCTTTGGCTGACCTAAGTAGACTCAAGGTCGAATCTTTGGGCATTTATGTAAATTTATGAAGAAGTCACCCAATTCTCAACCGTACGAGACTAAAGGTCGAACCATTGGGGATCTAGATCAATTAATGAAAGAAATCAATCCACGGTCGACCAAACAAGATTAAAGGTCAAATTTTTTGCCATCTATATCAATTTACGAAAGCAGTCAACCAATAGTCGACCTAACAAGAATAAAGGTCGAGCCTTTAAGCATATATATCAATTTAAGATAGAAGTCAAGCCACAGTCGACCTATAAAGACAAAAAGTTGAACCTCTGGGTATCTAAGACAGTTTACAAATGGAATCAAGCTACGCTTGACCAAAAAAGACTAAAGGTTGAACTTTTGAGCATTTATGGCAATTTACGAAAGAAGTCAACCAACGGTCACCCTGACAAAAGTAAAATATTTGGGCGCCTTTGTTAATTGATTAAAGAGGTCAATATACGGTCCACCTGACAATACTAAAGGTCAAACCTTATGAAAGAAGTCAACCAATGGTCGACCTAACAATACTCTAGGTCAAACCTTTATGCATCTATGTCAACTTACGAAAGAAGTCAAGACACGATAAACCTAACAAGTTTAAAGGTCGAGTCTTTGGGTATCTATGTCAATTTACAAACATAGTCAAGCCACGGTTGATTTAATTAGACTTAATGTCAAGCCTTTGGGCATTTATGTCAATTTACGAAAGAATTCAACCCACGATTAATTGTACGAGACTAAAGGTCAAACATTTGGGCATCTATGTCAATTTACGAAAAAACTCAAGCCACGATCAACTTAACTAGACTAAAGGTCGGACCTTTGGGCATCTAGTTAAATTAACGAAAGAAGTTAATCAATGGCCAACCTAACAAGACTAAAGGTCGAATCTTTAGGCATCTCTATGAATTTAAGAAATTTAAGTAAAAAAACATTCAACCTACTAAGACTAAAGGTCAAACCTTTGGGCATCTAGGTCGAATACGAAAGAAGCCAACCAAAGGCTGGCCTAAAAAGACGAAAGGTCGAACACTTGGGCATCTATGTCAATACGAAAGAAGTCAACCCACGGTCGGCCTAACGAGACTATTGGAAATGTCAAAACATCTGTTGATAGAATCGATAGGAAGCCAAAGTGTCACCAACTTCGTCTAGAACAACCTTATTGGGCCGTGTGATAGTTTTTAGCCGTTATGGACTAAATATAAACCCTGGATTACCGATATCGTGACTAATGTTGGTAAACTGTCGGGCATTTCCAAAAGTTTAGTGGGAAACAAAATTTTATGCACCCAAATTTTCCATTAGCAGGAAAACTAACATTTTGGCAACGAAATTCTACAAAAATACCCACAAACCCTATCTCAACTCCCCAATCAAAAAATGTCTCCATCTCTTATCTACTTAAACTCTCCCACCAAAAAACATTCTCCCAACATTCCATATTAAAAAAATCAAGTGTTGAATCAAGGCACTACAAGTACTAGAGGGTGAAGCATTGCATGTTCAAATTGCAATTCTTTTGGTTGAATTATTAGTTTTTTATTTATGAAAGAAATAATTAATGTCTTCATTAATTGATATGATTATGTTAAATGTTATCTAGTGTACAGTTTAGATTTTTTTGAAATATTGTCCAATGAGAAGTATTAGAAATATATTAAGGTTGATTCTATGCAACGATGTCATTTTCTCAAGAACGTAATATGAATGTATGACGTCTGTCGATCATTCGGTCGATGCGATGGAAAAAACATGTCTAACCGACGTTGCATGTATGCAGATGAATTCACGTCCGTTCGCTTTGGATGACCAATTCATGCTACTTCTAACATTAGTGGACATTGTTATATAGCAGATGAAAGGATGCACCATAATTGAGTTTGCTGAACCACCTTAAGTCGAATTAGGAAAATAATGGTAACTTTTACTTTCATGAAGTATTATTCTTGTATTAGTATGATTAATTAGTGTATATTTGATTTGGGGAATTGCCCCATTTCTAACATAAACTATGGTTTGTGTGCAATTGTAGTGACAGGAAAAGGAGAATAGTTGTCAATGGAGTTTCAACGTAAAGATGAATGAACTTGACATGTTACTTTTGTTAATGCCAAAAAGAGATTATGCATTGGATATTTAACAGTTTTGTATTTAACTAATAGTTTGTATTGTAAGTATGTAATATTTTAAAGTAATTGGTTGTGTCAAGTCTCTGTATTTCACATGAATTTGACATAAAATAATAGTGGGACGTTTAAACAATATTTGCGGCATTGAATATTAAATAACCACGCAATTGAGGCTAAAAATATGATAATATGGCTATACTACCGATGTTTCTAAGCTAAACGACTGACATCGTACAAGCCGGTACCTCATGTTCATACAATCAAAGTCGGTCGATTTGATAGAGGACCGACCTCGTCGATGAAAATTGCTGACATTGCCAATAAAATGGCAGACATCGCCCACACATTTGTGTGTATCGACCGTAGGGTATCAATGTAGAGCGACGTCAGTGGAGCATTTAATTAGACCAAAGTCGGTCTTAATCACCATCATTGGTTATACCATAAAAGAATCGATGTCACACCACATTCGATCCTAGTTTATGTTAAATAGCTTTTTACCTCGGTTTTTTTATTTTAGAAAAAACCTAGGTAAAGAATACTTATGAATCGTGGTAAAAATGAGTTTTTTACTATGCCACAATTAACCTCGATTCTTTTAACACAAAAAATTGAGTAAAAAAGTTCCCCGGAACCAAGGTAAAAAGTCTCGTTTCTTGTAATGTATCTTCCATGGATTTTTTACTTTATCTTCTTCAACGCTAGCCATCTCAACCTCCACGTGCCATACCCAACAAGTATAACTAGTTTGAAGCCCTCGCATGACGAGATGTTCACACAACTTCATTCTCCCTAAAAAATCATCATTCTCACAATCCGTACATGGGCATTGTGCATGCACCACACCATTCTTGAAAGAATGTTTGAAAGCCAACACAATAAAATATTCTGCCAAAGGAATGTAACCGGGATATTTTCTAGATCCCCACCAATAAGTTCATTTCTATCCTATACTGACTACCTACATTGAAATGAACCTATGAGTTCATGCAACACATATCCTTTCAAAACACTTCAAACCTAAACCCTAATTCAACACAGTTCATACATAGGTAATTCATGCATTAAATTAAGTATAGGAGTTGTAGAAGTAGACATATCTTCTCCAATTAGTTCCACAAGAAACCCTGAAGTGTTGTTTCTTTCTCTTTGAAGGTTTGTCTAAAATTGGCATAAAACACCAACATATATGTCCAATTTTACTAGTCCCGAGTTTGGATCTATGTTTGAAAACCTAACCATACGACAAAGAATATGTTCTGAAATTGGAACTATTGGAACTAGATCCGATATACTTTAGATTTCGAAATTGTAATCAAGTTTTCATGTTCGGTCCAACTGAGTAGCTACGAACTTGGAAGAAGTATTGGCTCAGGTTTACCGAGTTTGGAACCCCCATCGATCAAAGTTATTTTGACACACCTCTTTTAATCAGTTACAACCAAAGGCGGTTATTAATTGTACCGCCTTTATTTAAACCATTTGGATCAATTGTGGTTTTTACAAAGCCTCCTTCTAATTTGTTCGAACTAACTTCAAAAGAACCCGGGGTCTGACTCATAGTTCTTTCGCGAGGTGGTTCCTCAAAAAAATAAAGGAACCGCCTTTGATTACTACCTTTAATAGGCCACTCCCCATTAGTGAGAAAAAAAAAGAAAGGGAAAAATGTAAGAAAAGAGGAAAAAACTCTTGTAAAATTGACATGTTACATATTCTTATGTTAATTATAACGATAAAAGTCCAGAACCGTAAAAAGATAAGTTTCGATAATGTTAAAACAAAAAAGTACTTATTTTTCTATTCATATTTAAGATTTCATTTTGTACATTTTTAGAACTCATTTAAGCAATTTTTATTTGATAATCTCATTTAAACAATTTAGTCATCAATATATGTAAAAATGCCTCTTTAACTTTCAATTATTTCAACCTTAATCTCTTTATTCGAGTACTCCACCGCCCATTAGACTTATATCCAACCCCTTTTGACCATATTTTAAAGGTCAATGATTCCAACAAACAATCAACTTTATCCTTTCCAACCTCAAACTGCAGAATGGCGTAGTTTGGAAAATGAATTATCCGAGCATAGATATTAAGTCGAAACTCTATGTTTCTCCGGTAATATTTTAAAGTAGCTTTGTATTAAATCTTTATTAGTTTTCCAAAAATATATATTTATTATGATACACGTGGTCTTGTAATATGGTTGATTTGGAGTGACTCATACATTAATTTTAAAATGGGAGCCGTAACACGGCTATAGAGAGGAGAGCAAAGATCCGCGACATATTGAGGATACCGGAAGTCAATTCCCATGGTACTTATCGCGGACTGCCCTTGGAGATTGGCCTAAACAAATCAGGTATTTTTCAAAACTTAAAAGATAGAATCGGGTAGAGAATAGATGGGTGGACTCAACAAAACTTGTCCAATGCAGGTAAGGACATCCTCATCAAATCCGTTCTGCAGGCTATCCCAAGCTACGCCACGAGTTGTTTTAGTATCCCGGATGCTATCATAGATCACATTCGAGGTAAGATAAATAATTTTTGGTGGGGTGGAAACACGACTGGGAATCAGAAGATTCAATGGATTTCCTGGGATAAACTATCCCGAGCGAAGATAAATGGAGGATTGGGCTTTCATAACTTAAATGGAGGATTGAGCATCTGCCACGATCCTTGGCTACCCATGCCTGGAGATTTCTTCATAAAAATGGAGAGGCTATCCTGGAAGAGCTATCGAAGGTGGAAGATCTCATTAATAGCACCACACAGGACGACATACTCGCTCAGTATTTCCTCCCGGAAGATGCATCTCTCATTAGTAGCATACAACTGTCTCACAATCTTGGTATTGATCATTGGTGTTGGCACCAAAGGGCGTCAGGAAAATACACAGTGAGCTCAACATACCATACACTTGTGGAGTCGCCGATATCGCCTTTGTTTCATCACCATCTAGTGGAAGATCCTGAAAGAGCACTATGGAGGAAACTCTTGAAGCTTCGTATTCCCCCAAAGAGCTAAACACCCGATATGGCGAATCTGCATGAATTCTTTTCCCACTTGTGAGAATTTGATAAAGAGAACAATGGACATTCCCTTGTCATGCATCTTATGTGGTGAAGAAAACGACACTTAAGCTCACCTCTTTTTTGAATGCTCCTACGCTACTGCTGCATATGAGATGCTTGTGTTAAAATCTTTGATTGATTCGGAGAGGAGGAACCGTGGAGAGTTTTGGCTGAGACGTTTGATTCCAACTAATGACGAATGAGTTGTGGAGCTAGTCATTATGGTCTGTGATGGCTTATGGTTTCAGCGAAATCAAAAGCTGTTCGAAGACAAATGCCTGGCGCCGGATCTCTTCACAGTGGGCATAACAGCCAACTTATCCAGTTTTAAAGTCGCCAATCAATGGTCAGAACGCTGCTAAGAGGAGTTGCATCCACATTCTTTCCTCCGTCCACCAGAGAAAGGGGCGAAGATCATGTTCGACGCTGGAGTTGCCGATGGAATTATAGGTATTAGAGTGTTACACCTTGATGAAGATGGAGGTTTCCAGCGAGCTACTGCACAGAAATGACCGTGCATGGCAGATGCGTCAATGGCGGAAGCTTCAACACTGCTGGAGGTAGTAAGAAGGGCAGTGGAGTCGCAACAGGCCAACGTTAATATCATCGGAGAAGCAGTAGGCGTGATTCGCATGGCCTGGGTAGAAGTAGAACCAAACTTATTGTATGCAGATATAATCAGGCAGATTAAAACTTTGCATAATGAGTCAAAATTCAAGCACCATTTTGGGTCCCTAGAGATAAAAATATTCTTGCACATTCACTCGCTAGCTTCGCTAAGTCAGGCAAATTGCACGACACTGTATAGGGTACTCCCCCAAATTTCTTCTTGTCAATCGATACTGGATGTTTCCAGTAACATGAAAGGAAACTTTACTTCTTTTTTAAATTTTTTTAAAAAGGGTATTGTCAAAACAGGCAACCTATCAACACATCATCACCTAAGCTGATTTTCCCATTCGGGGTATTTAGTGGAAAAGGATGGCTTAATCCATTATTTAAATCCTTAAGTTTTCTAGTATAAATACTGGAAAATCATGTCAGTTCTAGCACCCAACCACCATTTCAAGAGCAATACCAGTTCTCATAATTATCTCAATTCTTCCAAACACTAACACAAAATGGCAAATGCAACATACACTTTCGATACCCCGGCCTCAATCGCACCAGCGAGGTTGTTCAACGCCTTGATCCACGACCACAAACTCTTCCCCAAGGCCGTTCCTTAGGTGTTCAAGAGCATCAACATCTTCCAGGGTGATGGAGGAGCTGGAACCATTAAGCACGTCACCTTCAACGAAGGTAGGTATATGTCAGTTCTACATTCATGTCATATAAATGCCTTAATATTCAGGACATAGCTGATGGTTTCTCTGCATCTTCCTTTGACTGTTTAGGTAGCACATTTTTGGGTGCTAAGCACAGAGTGGACCTTGTTGACAAAGACAAAATGAACTACAGATACTCCGTCATTGAGGTCGAAGGAGGGAACCAGGACGCTTCCATTGAATCAGTGACATATGAATTTAAGGTTGTAGCATGTGGAGATGGAGGATCAATCGTCACAACCACCGGCCTGTTCCACACCAAGAATGATGGTCAGGTGAGTGAGGAAACAATCAAGGGGCAAAAGGAGAGAGGCACCGGCATGATCAAGGCTGTTGACGCTAACCTTGAGGCAAATCCTGTTGCCGACAACTAAGCACATACTAACTGGAGTTCTGCTCTGAAGTTCACAGAAAACAGATCCTTTATTTCTTGAATAAAATGTTGCACCGGTTCGATGTTTGTTTTCTTCCAAGTTTTTCCTCTTGAGTGAATAATTAGTGTCACAGCATGTCATGCTCTTGTGGTTTAAGGCATGTATACATGCATGAGAAAAATCTATAAAAGTTTGGTTCCATTTTCTACTGTCCTTTCACTTGAACGAATTCGGAAAAAAGAAAAGGTGGCATGTTAGGCTATTATATTTTTTAACTTAAAAATTATTATTATTTTTAAAATTTTAATATTGCACTCTATAAGTAATACATGTAATAAGGTGCGATTGAAAGTTAAAATATAAATGATACTCCCTCGTCCCACCAGTAATGACATATTTTCTTTGACCGTAAATATAAATTAATATATATGAAATAAATCTATCATGTGACATATTGTTGAATTCATTTTAACATATAATTTCTAAACATCAATTTTTTATGCGTAATTGGTGTATCTAGCTAGAGATATTAATGGTCAAACATGATCATTGAAGACCGTGAAAAAGCAACTAAGCCATTACTGCTGGGACGGAGGGAGTATTATATATAAAAATTAATTTTTAACTTAAAAAATATTTTACTTCAATTTGAAAGTTTGATATATAATTTTAAATTTGCAGTATACAGGATAAAAAAATATATTGGACTATTCATAATTTAAAAGAGAAAGCCTACTATAAGATCGTCTCACCTGGTGAGACGAGAGACCATAATGCAAATATTAGGAATGGGGCTGAAAAATAGGAATCAATGCAAAATGTAATTATTACGAAATGGGACTGAAAAAATGGGTCAAGCAAATCAGGTCATAACATAATTCAGATCAAATCACCAAATCGATAACTGCCACTTTTTTGGAAAGTAAATCCCAAAAATCAAAGAATTTCAGTCTTTCTAAAATTCAATCAGATCAAACTCACTGAATCGAAGCTCGCAAAACGCCGATCGAAGCTCTACAACACACTAAATCGAAGCAATTGAACTAAGTTTTTTCAATCCGCCATTTTCTTTGCAAATCCAGAAAGCATCGAGCTCAAAATTTTGCAATGCGATAAGGAAACGAACGAAAGTTTGAAAAAATCTATAATTTACGACGGTGAAATCAACGAGATAATATTAAATTTGCAGTTTCAAATCTAAATTTTCATCAGCACTAGAAAATTCTTTGAGAAATCTCATAAACGAATTTCATGAAGATGGTTGTTTTATAACTGATGGAAAATGAAGCAATTCATGGTAATGCAAAAAAATTTTGTAAAGGAGAAAGTACCAAAGATGTTGAAACTAAAAATATAGCAACCGTTCATCAAAGTTTGGATATTCATTATTTTAATGGCGTTACTAAATGTTACATGTACTACAAGAAACAACACTTTTTACCTCGGATTTGGAGGAATTTTTACGTTAGTTATTTTGTTGAAAATAACCGAGGTAAATAGTGGTGCGGTAAAAAGTATATTTTACCTCAGTTTTTTATCTAAAAAATTAGGTAAAAAGTGTGTGACCGACACTGTGATCGACAATGTAGGAAAGTTTGTCGATGTAGTGTATGACCGATGATAACATTGTCAACCAACATCGGTCTCAGAGAATGCGTAACCGACGTTGCACATACCGAATGTCAGATCGTCGGTCGAACCAAATGCTTGATCAATGATGTTTGAGTCGATTAACGACGCCAACCTTTTGTCAATTTAATTGACGTTGCTAGCATGGTCACAGAGCATCAAAACATGTGAAGTCGGTCGTGATTTTGATGGACGTCTTTCATCTTGACATATTTTAGTATTTTAACATTGATGGAAGAATTGGTCCAACTAGTTTATTGAAATGGTCGAACGGTACACACCATTTAATTAATGTACAAATTATGAAAAATGGAAGCCAATGATACAATCACTAATATAATAGCATGTTACAAAATTATAATAAAACTACTAAAACAAAATTATAATCACAATATGCTTGTGGAATAAGGATATGGGTTCTATAAAAGAGTTGGTTAATCATGGATTGAGATAAGGAAGCCTAAAGGCAGACGAGGTATAGTACTCTATTTTTTTTGAGGATTTACTAATTTTCTACCAATATATAGTTTACGTAAAAATATTTCTTGAAGGGGTGAGGTTTTACATGATGTCAAGGTTTATGCCTTCTGATCGGGATGCGAGTGCATCCGGTAGCCGATGTGGATGCAACGATCTGAAGGCTATTGCATCTCCTGTAAATTGTATCTTGGATGATGTTTACGAGGAGAGTGTTAGTTCCGCTAAGCACAAAGCTAGTGGATTTGAGGGAACCGATGATGAACCTGTGAAGTTAATGGAATCTGAGGGTTGTGCCGCTGCCGTGAGCAACATAAATCTATTATAGGAATGCTCTATTGATGTTCACGAGTTTGTTAGTGTGGTTAGGTCTGCTAGAGAGGTATCTTTTTCCACCAACTACATACTTGTGCTTTTGGCCCCCTAATATTCTAATATAGTGTGTGTGTGTGTGTATGCAGGTACTAAAACACTTTAATTGACACCTCTAAAAAATTCATTGAATATGTGGGCAAGGTTAAGGAGTTAAAGGGGAATCTAGAGATATTTGAATCATTACTGAAGAGGGGGCTCCGCTTAAGAATGAAATAGAAATAGAGTTGGCGATGTTGCAAGGTCTTTGTGAGGAGAATGATGCTGCCAACTCCGCTTTGCATGGCCAACTTAGAACTCTGAAAGAAGATGGTCATGCAGATCCAGGTTATCCCCGTGTTTTGGTAAATAAGCCTGTGGAGAGAAAGGATTTTCAAGAGGATTGCTTGGAGAAATGTATGTTGAGATGCTAAAGGTTAGGATGTGTGAGGCTATGAATCTTATTTGTGAGCAAAATCAGTGACCGATACCTATGGTGCTAATTTTTTTGTTGTGGGTGAAGGATGGGTGGTGCTTAGTAGCCCTATAAGTAAAGATGTGATAACTAGTCCTAATATAGGCTAGATATGTTCATGTACTAGTAATTTGTGTAAACGTTATTCTATGGAATGATAGCTTCTTATTTCTTCTGATTATGTGCCTTGTATTGTAATGATGTGTGTATTATCTCCCTTTTTTAACGGGTGTGTGTATGTCTTATAGGAGGTTTCAAATCTATGGGGAATATTTTCCTGATGTTTATCCTTGAGGTATGTCGGGTGTGGGTGATAGTGTTTTGCTTGTTGGGATTCCTTAAAAGGTTAGGATTTGGGATGGTTATGGTTGGTCGAGTCATGAGTCCGGCTATCCTGGTTGTGTTACAGGTGGTGACCTAACTAAGGCTATGAAGGCTTTTATACTAGACATGGGTGATGTTTGTGAATATCTTCAGGGTGCGCGGGATTCTTTAGAGGTTAAGGAATGACTAATAGAGCTAGGGGTGTATTCGGTCGTTGTTGTTATGGTTTATTGAGTCTAAGTTGGGGTGGAAAACACACTTAAACAAAAAAATTGCATCATTGGATGAGTATGATGCTTATGTGTTTGAACATGAGTTTTATATCTGAAGGCTAAAGATGGAATTGATGGATGTTATGCACCAAGAAGGAGAATGGTGGAAGTTTTTATTAGAAAAATTCTGAGAGGATGGATGGAAAGAGGATTTAATTTTGAAACAAGCTGGCTAGGTGGGTTGCTTGTTGGATGTGAGGATAGATTAGAACTAGAGTATTATCGGTTAACTACTGGAATTCATAAATGGAAGGGGCGGTATGAAGAGTAACATTATTTTTTTAAGTTATGGACTCCTAAAAAAGTACGAGAGGCTAGAATACAACCATGAGGAACTACGTTGTTCCCGTTCAAAGGAAAGGTGTTGAGAAAGCGAGGTTTTATTAGGGGAGAAGCATGACGTACATAGTGCCCTTCGCGCCGAATTGCTGAGACTCTAGTACTAGTCGTAGCTCTACAAAGGAGGGTTGGGAAGCTCATGCTCGTTGCTTAGAGCAGAAAGTAAAGGATTTAAAGCAAGACCTAAAGACTTGTGCATATTCAGTGTATCTAATCAGTGTGCAATTATGTTATTCTGAATGTGGACCTATTGTCGACCGTAAGACATATTATGAGAAGCATATGTGGCGCATAAAGGCTGCATGCGCTACATAAGACCAAGTGTACTTACACATGCAATGGAAATTAGAAGAAATACTTGAGGGGGATGGTGTTCAGGGGAAAGTCTTAGTTTCTTAGTTTCCTAGTGGTTCTTAGGGTTGTATCGCATATCTTCGATCTAGTTAGACGCACTAGTGCTTTATGTAAGTTGGTTTAGTAAGGTTATTGTAATTATATCTTTCTACATGGTATTCTTGTGTACTTAGTTAGTTCTATTGTAACTCATCCTCAATACCGGTTGTCAGTGTAGAAGTTCTAACATGAGGTTTTGTGGGTGATACGTTCTATAATTTTATTTATTTAAATTGTTGATATTACTTTATGTTGTAGGCTATTGAGGTAATTATGAACAAACTAATTTTTAGGAACGAAAAAAGAGGTTACACATGGTCGATGTTTTGGGGATGGGGATTTGTTTTGAATTAGGATGGTGGTTATTATTTGTGGGGATCCTTCCGGATTGT
>JAULKK010285936.1:0-13833 GCA_032355705.1 Rubia peregrina
TGGTTAATTGCCCTTTAAGTTTAGGACTAGGGGGCCCTTCGGAGTCTGTAAATCATTAGACTGCATTTTTAAAATTATTATATTCAAAATGTGATCTTTTAGCTATCGTATTCGGGCAAAGTTTTGAAAAAAAATCGTCTTTCCATATGCATATGAAAAGACGGAGTTGAATTAGAATTATAGAAGGGTAAAAGATTTTAGTTGAATTTCTTTTAAAAAAAATGCAACGTACAGTAGTTATAAAATTATGACCTGATTAATACAATCCAAAAATTTTATATATTTTTCTTTTAATTTACAGTTTAAACCTTGATCATTCCATAATTTATTATGAAAAAACCGTTTTCAACATTCAGACTCTATAATTTGAATCCTCTTATAAATTTTCATTTATCTTCTTTTTCCTCTGCCAGCTCCTCGATCACTTCCTCTTTCGTTCCTTTCCCACTGCAATTAATTTTCACTTCAAAATTAATAAAATTTAGTCCAGTATTTTTTTAATCATTCCTATAGTTATGAAGTATTTTATTATTATATTTTGAATTTAAATATATACTCTGCGTAACATGTGTAATAACAAAATATTATAGTATTATTTTGAGTTGTTTGATTTTGATACTTTTATTGAGGTATAATTATATAAAATATATTTATTCATTCCTTTTTCTAAATTTTGCAATAATTAAAAATGAATGGAAAAATATATAAAATATCAATTGTTCATTATGATCGAATATTTTAATATATATATACACACACTTTTGAAACAACAATGTCAACATAGAATAAAAAGGTTGAAAACTAGTAGTATTTTTCATAAAACACACTACTAACATGATTATTTTCTCTCATCTTACATTAACTTATTATGCATCAATTTATTAAACGAATATATTAATAACCTTTTATATGTCTAGTTTCTCCAAATTAAACATCAGTTACTTTATTTACGATAGTAAAAATTATTTTCATTATATTTAGTTGCTTTAAATATCATTATATTATGTTAGTTTTGTTTCGCAAAATTTTGGATTGAAGCAAATCTAATCAAATTTCAAGATCCCTTTTCTCTTACATCAATGGCTAGCACCTATCTATATATACTGTATTTTTTACTACAATAACCATCAATTAACGAGAAAGTCTCCTGTTAAATTGACTAACGACTTGTTACACTAATCATGAAAAACCTCGTTTCGATAACTTTTATGGTCAAGTGACAATTATTTATAAGAACTTCATTACAATAAATAAATATCAAATCATCCTCATTAATTATATTAATTATAAAATGAGCCCGTCTAATGGTCAATCGATCTAAAATGCTTTGTGTCAATTAACTGCAGAAATGATTTATTATTATCACATCATTAAAAAAAATTAAAAAATCTTACCAACCGCAGGACATGAATCCAACTATTTTAATTATATGAAACTTAGAAAGTGGGTTATAACCTAAAATGGTACCCATTAAAAAAAATGTACTCAGTACGTTTCATTAAAAGCGTTTCCATACTTTTGTAAATTTTAGTTTCTTATAAAATAAATAAATATTGAAACTGAAGAAAAAACCATTAATAAGTGAAAAAAATAGTCAAAATTTGCTATAACTAGTATCAAAACATTCTTAGTAAAATATTTCAGAATTGTTTTAAAAGTCAAATGAAGGAAGCATCGATTTTAGAAATAATATGTACGCTTGAAAATAAAAACATATAAAATTAGCTGCCACAGTATATAAAGTAGAAATTAAATAAGGGTATGTATTTCCTCTGCTTTACTAATATTAAAATTTAGAATTTTTATTTTAACTTATAACAAATAAAGTTAGTGGATGAAATTGGGTTTAGTAAAAAAAAAGGGAAAATGATGGTATCTCACCAGGAAAAAATATCAATGGAAAAGAAGAAGAAGCAATAAAAAAAGAATTTAAAAAAAAGGTTTGATGTCATCTTTCTGTTGGCTGTTCACATTCGGACCTGATCAGGTCACCGACAGTCCGACGTAGGCAGGATTATATGATCAGCTGACATAGTAGTCCGCATTTTGTTTTCTTTAATTAATACAGTAGAATTTTCTTCGGAATTTTCTGGAGGAAGAGATACTCCTCGGTCACATTTCAAGATGTAATTTAACTATTCATTTAGTCGACACTTTTTAACTTTGACTCCTAAAATTAAAATAGTATATAAGTGTATGTACTATTGTCTAATACATTATTAAATTCGTTATATCGTATATTTTCAAACTATAAAATTTGTACTCCCTCCGTCCCAGGGGAATATGCACAGAATCTTTTTCACGGTCTCCAAGAAATATGTATGACTATAAATATGTGCATCTAAGAACAATAACGCCGCATAAAAAATTGATATTTAGAAACTATATGTTAAGACGAATCTAACAATATCTCATACGATAATATTTATGTTCATATACATATTCAAATATATGATCAATAAATGCGGTAGATCCAAGTACAGAAAAAGGACAGTTATCACTTTTCTAACCAAAAAAGTAAGTTCGTTTTGTCACTTGTAATGCCTCTGATCGAAGTTGTTGCTTGCAAACTTGTGTAAATGCCTATTGGATGGATCTGAGAAAATGGCACCTGAATATAATGAAGAAAGACAATTTTGACCGTTATGTCAACTCTAAAGAAGACGATCGATCTGGCATTGATTTCAACAAGTTGCATTAATCAAATAATAAGATTTTGCTTAGTGCATTAATTGAGGCTATTAATACAAACCACGCCCTTATGTACTTAACCTACGTTAAATGAAGTAAAATATAATTATTTAGCAGTGTACATACAGGCCTTTAGTTCAGTTTAATAAACTTTAATGAGAATCGCAGGAAAAATGACATTTTCATAATTTTATGGACATTTCATAGTGGCTTTTACTTAAAATGTTATAATTTTTTATAAAATTTAAATATTGTATTTTAAATAAGTAATAATATGTATTTGAATTTGAAAATATAAAAATACATAATATAAAAATTCAAAAATTCAAAATTTAGTATGTAATTTAACAAATATAGTGTATAAGGTAAAAAATAAGTGGCATGTCCATAAGTTTATGAACATACAGTCTGTCAGGAAACTCACTCAACTTCAATTTATGTGCTTATGTGCTTTTCTCTCTCTTCGATTTACTCTACCTTCTCTCTACTTTTAACCACTAAACTACAATATACTCTCCTTCCCTATCAATCACCACCCCCAACATCGGGCAGCGACTTGGCTGTGCGCCGCAATGGCGGCCCGAACACACAAAACCTTTGTGGGAGGGGGATAGAGATATAATTGATTTAGAATCAGGATAAGAAAGCAATACCATTTCTGATTGATTTTGTATGTATCATATTCCATATTTGTTTAGGTCTTGCATACCCTTTGTACTCATTATACATACACATATATATATATATATATATATATCAATACACACAATCACAATTATTTGTGATTTTTACATTATATTCTATCATAGATACCCTCAAAAGACCGTTTGTCATAACATGGATACAAATTATGAATTCATTATCTCATCTCATTTTATAAAGATAAAATTTCATGTATTTGACCAGTCTAATTTAAATGAAAAGCAATTTCCAAACATTCTTGTCATTAACGATAATAAATTTTAGAATAACCTTTGTTTCCACCTCACCATGTTAGATCGACTAATTGTAAGATTAACTATGACAAATTTTGTTACTCTAATTTTTAAGATAAGATTAACTATGACAAATTTTGTTACTCTAATTTTTAAGATAAGATTAACTATGACAAATTCTGTTACTCTAATTTTTAAGATAAGATTATAACTAAAATATGAGTTAAGTGGTAAAATAACTCTATATTTTGGTCAAAAATATCAATCTAACCCTATAAAACTTGAAAGTATAATTTTAACCCTGTTATTTGGTCAAAAGTGCCAGTTAACACTGGCAACTTGAATTTGGCCAGAAACCAATAAAATGATGATTATACCCCTGATTTAAAAATATTTAAAAAATCTGAAAGGATAATTGTACCCATAAAAATCCTCTTCTCTCACAAAAACTCACCCGCTGAGCAAACTCTTTCTTCCACATTGACTCACACATTCTTCCTCTCGTCACCACCGCACACTGCTGCCTTTATCCCTTCCAAGGCCAAGCCTCACCGCCGCCCCTTCCGATCAAAAGTGCCGCCCGTTAGATTCCAACATTTTTTATCTAACCTTTCTGAACAGCTAAGCCGCCTGTAAGATCAAAATCACCGCTAGTTAGATCCATGTTCTGATCAAAAGCACCTCATTCTGATACAACCTTTATGCACAACCAAGCTCACTGGCGAAAGGCGAGGTCTCACGTGGCTGGTGGTGGGCAGGCCCGGGGAAGCTCAAGTATGACCTCAGATCCACTGCGATGGTCGTAGTGTTGGGTAGTGGAGGTGGTGGGGGGTGATGGCTGGGCTTAGGGCTAGGGCTAGTAGCGGGGCTTAGAGCTAGCGGCAGGGCTGGGGTCTAGGTTTTAGGGGATGGTGTTGGGTGAGGAGAAAGGTAGATGGTGATGGTGGTGCTAGGTTTTGGGGTGCGGATGACGGTGGCTGGCGGAGTGTAAGAGCGACGGTGGTGTGGGATTCATTGGCGAAGAAGTGGTGAAACTCCAGATTCCAGAGGCAAAATTCTAGTTCCGGCGCCGAAACTCCAGATTCTGACGAAACTTTGGATTCTGGCTGGCGGCAGCTCCGTTTTTGGAGATGAGTAGAAGAAGAAAGTTAGGGGTACTTTTGTCATAGTTTTTTATTTTTAAGACTAGGGATATTTTATTCTTCTTAGGTTTGGTCAATGCTAGAAAAATGCCAAGTCAACGACGTAATAGAGCGAAAAACAGCACATTTGCCTAAACAAAATAGGGTTAGAATCATACTTTCAAATTTTAAAGGGTTAGACTGGCACTTTCAGAAAATAATAGGGTTAGATTTGTATTTTTCCCTCAAAATATTTCAGAGTATTTTTAAAATTATGAGAATCTTGTTACAATCAATTAATGGAAACAGACATCAAATCACTTCATTAATTGTAGTATTAATTATAAAACGACCACGTCTAATTGTTAGACGTTTAAAACAAGACTTTATGCCTCATGTTATGTATTTTTTCCTCAAACTTATTAATTAATTATGTCACATAAGAAAACTAAAACAAATATTTACAAGCTTTATACTCCCTATGTTTTTTCTAAGTTTGGCATACATTCTATTTTCATATATTTTTTCTAAGTTTGACACCTTTCCTTTTCTAGTATAAACACTAGTAGAGAAGGCTCTATTGAGGTCCGAAAGAGGTTCCGAGTTCAGAAGTGTCTCTCAGGTCACCTTTTAATTTTTTTTATTTTAAAGGCGGTTCAAAATAAATTTAAGGCGGTTCCACCTTTAATGGTGATCGATTAAAGGCGATTCTACTTGTAAGACCGCCTTTAATTAGGGTCCAGAAGCATTTCTAAGTTTGGAAGTGCAATCCTAGCCTATCCTTTTATTTTAAGGCGATTTTACATTTAGAACTGTTTTTAACGGGCTCATTTTGGCCCAATATATGCTGAACCCAATACTTAGGTACTTAGGCGTACACTTTGCTTTTGAATTCCTATTTGATGTTCCCTTTCACCTCCAGTTCCCATTGATCCGCATTTACTTCTCCCACCGCCCGTCCACTAGCCCTCATCTGCTCCATTCCCCCCGCTGATGCTAGTTTCTCCGCCGCTCCAGCCATTCCACCACTCGATCCCCCTTCCGCTGCTGGAAAAGTCGCCTGAGAAGGAGCTGCTGTCTATCGCTGCCACATAGAAGCTCTTTTTCACCGGAAAAGGATAAGCCTGCAGCGCCACCTACTTGATGTCGCATCGCTGCTAGAGAAGCCCCCCTTTGTCTCTTGAGCTCCATTGCCGCCACCCTTCGTCACTGGAGATCTACGCTGCTGGAGAGGCTGGAGATAGCCGCTGCTTCGCCGCCAAAGTCCATTGGATTAATTATCTATATTGTGGTTACTTTGTTGGAATAATAATTTGATGTTGCTGTTCGGTTTTGATGTTGTTGTTGGTGTTGATTGATGTCTCTACTTTTTTTCATTAGGGTTCTCGATCTGATTTTGTGCTGCCGGAAACCATTCTATTTTTTGGAAGGTCAGGTAGTTATTTGAATCGCCTATGATTGAAATCAGAATATTTTGGTTCCATAACTGGTATATTCCTTCACAGTTTCATTAAAAAAATGGATAATAGAAACCAATGAAGAAAACAAGAAATTATGAAATAAAGACCCAAAATTGAACGTAGGATGGAATTCAGCACGTGCAAATTTTTTAATTAAAAATATCGAACATGAAGACGGAGTGCCTCTACGGATAGAGAGAGGTAGTTTATGTAACAGTGTCGAGTAAAGGACAAGTGTTTGGTACTTTTGAACGAGTTTCTAAAGATTAAAAACCTATATTTTTTTATTTTTACCTTTAGACTTTACTTCGACCCACTAGATTGTGCACTCGCACGTTTTACTTGCTTGTTGCCCGCACATGCATGTAATTTGCATAAATTTTAGGTTTTTATTCAATTTACTATATTTTAATTAATGAAATTATAGAGTTGGTGATGAATAGATCTATATAATGATCCATGAAAACTGTGTCCCATTTAATATATATCTTAATCAATGTCAATTTGTTGTATCCGTTTCATTTGTACAACTAGGTTTCCAACAATGGATACAGTAGAAATCACGAGAGCTATACAACTGAAAACACAGGGAACAGTACTTACAGCAGAAGAAATGCGGCACAGTTGATGGAAATTTCGTTCAATAAGCTTGTGCAGCCAGAAACTTGGATTTTCGATGGCACAGTTCATGCATGGACTCCCACTAGACTATTTGGACGTTGAAATGAGAAAGACACCGAAATAATGGGGTGTTAAAACTTAGAAATGGAGCGATAAATATTTAATTTAAAACTTGAGTTTATATATAACAGTGATTAAGATTAATGTGATTTGAACCAATGAAACATAAATTTAAGTTTTTCAATTGTTAGAATCCAATTTTGATGAAACATTATACGAATAGAGGGAAGGAGTTTATGTAAGGGTGCCAAGTAAAGGACAAGTGTTTGGTACTTTTGAACTAGATCAAAAACATTATTTTTTTCCTTTACCTTCATACTTTAGTTTGGCCCACAAGATTGTGCATTCGCACGTTTAGCTTGTTTGATGCATGCACGTGCATGAATGTGCATAATTGCTAGGTTTTTAATCAATTTATTGTATATTAATTAGTGTAATTATAGAGTTTGTGGTAAATAGATCTTAATAGCGATTCATAAAAACGGTGTCCCGTTTAATATATATCTTAATCAATGTCACTTTGTTGTATCCGTTAATTCATTTGTGCAATTAGGGCTCCGACAATGGACATAGAGGAAATCGCGAGAGTTATACAACTGAAAACACAGTGGATAGTACTTACCATGTGAGCAATGCAACACAGTTGAGTGACGTTTCGTTCGTTAAGGTTTTGCAGCCAAAACCTTGGATTTTGGTGGCAATGTTCATGCATGGACTCCTATTGAAAATTTTGGACGTAGAATGATAAGCGACAAATATTTAAGTAATAACTAGAGTTTATATATAGCACTGATTATGATCAACGTAAATTGAACCAATGAAACATAAATCTAAGTTTTTCATTTATCATAATCCAATTTGATGAAACATAATACGGATAGAGGGAGGGATTTTATGTAACAGTGTCAATAAAGGACAAGTGTTTGGTACTTTTGAGCTAGTTTCTAAAGATTAAAAATCTACATTTTTTCCCTTTTACCTTCAAACTTTACTTCGACCCGCGAGATTGTACACTCGCACGTTTAGCTTGCTTGATGCTCGCATGTGCATGGAATGTGCATCATTTTTAGGTTTTTATTTAATTTACTATATTTTAAATAGTGTAATTATACACTTGGTGGTGAATAGATCTTAATAACGATCCATGAAAATGGTGTCCCGTTTAATATATATCTTAATCGATGTCACTTTGTCGTATTCATTAATTCATTTATGCAATTAGGGCTCCGAAAATGGATCTAGTAGAAATCACGAGAGCTATACAATTGAAAACACAGTGTACAGTACTTACCGTGGGAGCAATGCATCACATTTGAGGGAGGTTTCGTTCAATAAACTTGTTCAGCCAGAACCTTGGATTTTCGATGGCAAGGTTCATACATGGACTCCCACTGGACATTTTGGACGTAGACATGAGAAAGACACTGGAATACTGGAGTGTTAAAAATGAGAAATGAGGGGACAAATATTTAATTAAAACTCAAGTTTATATATAACACTGATTAGGATTAATGTGATTTGAACCAATGAAACATAAATTTAAGTTTTTCAATTGTCAGTATCCAATTTTCATGAAATATAATACGGATAGAGGGAGGGATTTTATGTAACAGTGTCGAGTAAAGGACAAGTGTTTGATACTTTTGAACTACTTTCTAAAGATCAAACCTACCTTTTCCCCTTTTTACCTTCAGACATACCTGTAGCCTACAAGATTGTGTACTTGCACGTATAGCTTACTTGTTGCCCGCAGTTCATGTAATGTGCACATTAGGTTTTGGTTCAATTTATTGTATTTTAATTAATGTGGTTATAGAGTAGGTGGTAATTAGGTATTAACAACGATCCATGAAAACAGTGTCTCGTTATATATATATATATACATATCTTAATCGATGTCAAATTTATGTATCCGTTTATTCATTTGTGCAATTAGGGCTCCAACAATAGATATAGTGGAAATCATGAGAGCTATACAACTGAAAACACAATGGACTGTACTTACCACGGGAGCAATGTACCACCATTAAGGGACGTTTTGTTCAATAAACTTGTTCATCCGGAACCTTGGATATTCGAAGGCACAGTTTATGCATGCACTCCCACTAGACATTTTGGACGTAGAAAATGAGAAAAAAACTGAAATACCGGGGTGTTAAAATAGATTAATGAAGCGATAAATATTTAAGTGAAAAACTGGGGTTTATATATATAATAGTGATTAAGATTAATATAATTTGAACCAATGAAACATAAATCCAAAATTTTCACTTGTCAGAATCCAATTTTGATGAAACTTAATACAGATAGAGGGAGGAAGTTTATGTAACAGTGTCGAGTAAAGGACAAGTGTTTGGTATTTTTAAACTAGTTTCTAAAGATCAAACCTATCTTTTTCCCCTTTTACCTTCAAACATAACTTCAGTCCACGAGATTGTGCACTCGCACATTTTAGCTTGCTTGTTTCCAGCACGTCCATGTAATGTGCATATTAGGTTTTTATTCAATTTATTGTATTTTAATTAATGTGGTTATAGAGTTGGTGATATATCTTAATCAATGTCACATTGTTGTATCCGTTAATTCATATGTGCAATTAGGGCTCCAACAATGGATCTATTGCACAAATTGAATCTACTGTATTGTGTTAAATTTCAAGGTATACCGGGTTTCCATCTTAATCAATTGGTACTATGTGGAGGAGACCCAAGATTTTATGTGTAAGTCATTATCTTTGCAAGAAACCGATGTGAGATATATCTTTCAACATATTGAATCTCAGTGGAGTATGAAACTCCATCCATTTGAATAGGTAGGGACGCCATCCTGGAAAACCCAAACGCTGCACCACCAACGACGAATCTGGAACCACCACGATCTCATCTTCATCAACCACTTGCAGGTTGAAAAAGCACAGCGGGACCATCGAGGACCGCCAACATCGAAGCTGGAACCACCACGATTTCATCTTCATTGACCACCTTCAAGTTGGAAAACCACAGCGGGACCACCGACGACCGCCAACACCAAAGCTGGAACCACTATGATCTCATTTTCATCGACCACTTGCAGGTTGAGAAATCAAAACGGAGACCGCCGACATGGTCACATAACGCTGGGTAATTTCCATCAACAAATTGTTCTAATATTCGTAATTCTTGATAGGGGTGTGGTTTGAAGCGTGAACCTATCAATTATAAAAACTATAAATTACCAATAAAACGGACCAATTCACTACTCAGAAATTTGATTTATTGTATAGAACATTGAGCCGCATGATTATCGTATTGAACATCTATAGCATTTTAATTACTAGTACAAAAAGAAATGATGAATGACTATTTTTTTCGTTCGAAAAAAAAGAACAGAGAGGAAACTTGATTCCAATTTTTAAACTAGGAAAAAGACGTGGACAGTGTAACAAGCTCAACGCATTATTTCATTGTTTTAAGTTTTAACAAATAAATTGTCTACACTCATTTTAATTCATTGATTAAAGGCACTCTCTTAAAGTCCAACATTTATCGATGAATGAACGTTCTGATTTGTATAGTTTTGTGTTCCACATTCTTGGTTCCACCTGGTTGGACAAATTTAACTTTATAATAAATTTTTATAGTGGTTTCATAATTAAATCCCTCTTTATACTACTAAAAATAATTATTATAAAAGTAGATTTTAATAATACAATGGTGGGAGTAGTTAACATGTACCATCTCGTTTAATATGCTTATACGAGTAAAAAATGAACTATTTTTTAGAATAAGAAATTAATTAAGCAATTTATTATGGGGTTAAATGGTCTAGTGAACATCTTACTATTTTAGTAGTCCATTTTTGCCTCTAAATTCTTTTTAAAAATTAGTTACTTTTGTTTACTCATTTATTGATTGTTTTAAAAAAATTATCGAATTGAATTTAGTGGTTGGTGGGTAAGCTGGTTGGTGGGTAAGCCAGCAAATATCGAGTTCCCCCCTTCCCCGGCCGAAACTTTACTCTCCCCACTCTCTAACACTTTACAAACCGCAGGACACCTTGGAGGGGGCCTTCGCTGCTGGAAACAACCTACTCCGATGGTCCCTTCCACCCCAATCCCACCCGCCATCATCCCTACCTCAGTATCTTTGTTATTCCGGAGTTTGTTTTTTCGCCAGATCTAAAAATAGATAATCCTCGATTCTCCGTTTTGGCTTCCTGTGGTCGGACCGACGACAACGACCAGTGGCATCCTATTGGCATCTATGTGGATGGATAAAAATGGCGACTAGTGGTAGCGGTGAGGTGTACCTGTAGCGGCCCTTAGGTAACGGTGTCCCTCATACTTAGTCTCTGACAGTGCCCGAGACCAGAGCTTGGTCAGTGATAGCGGATGGTTCACCGGAAGTTTCAACGTCCCCGTAAGATCCGCCATTCCACCGGCGTCTTTGTGGTGCCAGAGACAAGTCATTTTCTGCGATGGATTACAACTTTTGTGGCGGCAACAATCATCTGACACCCCACAACCAGAGACGGTCAACCGACGGCCTCTCCTACGGTGGTGAGACGGCATGAGGAGCATCCATTTATTTCCCGATTCTACTCGGATCTGAGCAGGGCAACTCGGCTCAGCTCGGAGACTAGGTCTTTTCAACTAAGAATCGACTTAGAATTTTTTTAACTCTGCCTGAAAGGTCCTAATCGGGTCAGTCAACATCCAATTCTTACTCCGGGAATAATAAGGTTACGAGTGGTAATTCTCCATATTTTATTTCTTTTATCTACTTTCAAATTTCCTTTTTCATGTGGGAGACTTTTTAGTTTTTTTAATTTTTCAATTTTTTTCTTTTTCCCCCATAATTATTGGGGTATTGGATAAAGTAGGTATTGTTTTGCTGGAATATTTAGTCACGCTTATTTTCTGCCAATCATAGTTTTTCTAACGGCTCATTTTGCTTGATTAAACCTAGTTGGCTTCTGAACCGATCTCGTCTATATGTTGGCATAGGAGAAATACGAGTCATGATAGTTATAACAACTTACCACTGGCAATGTCGATTATAGTTTATAGACCAAATTCGTAGACTGAGAAATTTAAAAAGTCCTTTATCGATCAGCTTGTGTCGTGTTAGGGAATTTCGTACTTTCTCCTAAATTCACTAACATTTACAAAAGATTTGTGGGAACCAAATTGACCGGGTCATTCCTACCTCCCATTAAGGATTTTAATTTAAAGGATATGAACTAGATCTTTCACTCCTGGAGCTGTTCACTTTTGTTTTGATTGCTTTAGATTCTGTAGTACAATGTTTTGGAAATATGGGAGAAGGTGACTGATATTGGAATACTGTGATCAACTTCTAGTGGTTCGAGTCGAACTACTTAGATGTATATGTAATGTTTGACCATTTATCTTAGGACCCCTTTCTATTACTATTTGCTTTAAACATAATAGCTACAAATTTAATTTTTATTTATAGTGCCTTTATGATTACCCTTTTGGGGCAACCGATGTAAGCCTCCGGGCAACAAATGTAAGTCTATGGGCAACACAATGTAAGCCTTCGGGAAATATAAGCCAATTTTATGACAACATATGAGTTTAATGAAAAGGAAAAGACACCCTCCAAATCCCGTCTACGACAGTTTAATTTTTTTTTATAAAAGAAAGTGAGTGGTGGTACAGTAAATATAAAAGGTCTTCTCTTGTTAATCAATAATTAGATGGAAACAAATATGGCGAGAGGTTAGATCAATAATTATAAATTTCATTCATATAACTTGTAAGGTTGGAGTATAATTATTTATATTTAGAAATACATTTTAAATCAATTTGAAAATTATTGAAACCTAGTTGTAATAAATGGAAACAAATATGTTAACTACCAAAAAAAACTATAGAGAAAAGTGCATTTTAAACATATGTATTGGAAGAAAGTGCAGAAATGACCTTGTAAAATGTCAAAGTGCAAAAATAACTTGGATTTCGTTGACCAAAAAATCAACAACTAAATTGGCTAGAAATTGGTGTAAAGACCATAATACCCCAAAGTTAAAAAATTGAAAATAAAAGTAAAAATATGAAAAACCTCCTCACCCCTCTCCCATTTTCACCGCTCTCATTTCTTCCTCACTGAATCCCCCGGTCCCCGTCCCGCCACCGCTCCCAAATCCATGAAATAGAGAGGATTTCACGATAACTCCTTCACACGGTCGACCAGAGTATACACAGGTTACCGTGTATATTAGAAACCCTAGCGCCAGTGTATCTGCGGTGCCTTCATGAACGATGAAACTTTTCTCTTTGCTTGTTGTTTTGGTCTTCGTTCAGATCGGCCTGCTCTCTGCCCGACTCAAGCACCTCAACTTCGCTGGTACCTCTCACATTTTATTTTCTGCACGGTGTATATTTGCGAGTATTATTGTTCCTGTGACCTTACCCGTGTGATTTGTGACTGTTTAGATTGCTTTTGGTGCAGTCATGGGGATTGTGCTAAAGATTAATCAATATTTGTGTGTATTCTCTTTATTGCCATTCTGTTGTTTAGCAGTAGTTTTTGGGAAGAGAATTCTAGAAAGCATGCCAATGTTTGATAAATTTAGTTAGCTCGATAATTTGTCATTTTTGTTGTTGGTTTTAGGTGGTGGTTGGGCTGTTTATCATTTTTGTAAATTTGTCATTTGTAGATCGAATGGGCTGGTTTTACCAATTTGATTCGTGTTAGACAAATTTACAGATGCCTTGATTCTGGAAAACAACCTGTGATGATACCTGGGCCACGACCCCTCGAGGCCCGCAAGCTTCGAACTTAGGGTATTGTCTAAAGTCCAACTTGAAGCCCATAAAGGGATGCGTGATCCATTCCTAATTAAGGATATTATTGATTCCTATAAGGAATCTATCTCGTGTATACCAATTATACTCGAGTTACTATACATATCAAATAAGGAAAGGAGTTCGAATCCCAT
>JAULKK010285947.1:0-13832 GCA_032355705.1 Rubia peregrina
AGGTTTAGCTAGAGATGTCGAATTCACTCTTGTAAACTACTATCAAAGAAGAATGAAAGATTTATCTTCACAACAAGTAGTAAAGGTTTTGAATAGGTTATATGTTCAATGATAGATAGAAGGCTTGGAAGTATGAGTCGATTGCCCCCAAGACTCCTTAATTTGTACTTAATCTCATTTTAGTGATTGTATGCTTTATTAGTTTAACTTACCTTTAAACTCATAACTTAGGATACACCAAACCAAAAAACCCCTTCTTTATGTGATTTTATATGTATGTGAATCTATATATCTAGCGTAATATTTAGCATTGTATGAGAAAACACTTAGGAATATCCCTTGTCTCTGGGGATGACCTCGACTTGTCATTCTCTACTTAATTTTAGTTAGTAAGCAAAAAGGGATTAAAAATAGTATCTTTGAGAGGTACGACGATGACCTCCCATTGGGAGATGATCGAAAGTTGCTTCTTCAACGTAGCAGACTTTGAGGTGGGAATGAACTTCTCCAAAAATATTCTTTCATTTCCATCCAACAAGTGATGCAACCAAGAGGAAGGTAATAGAGCTAATCATTTACAGCGTCCCTTAATGTGAATGGAAATGAGCTCAATTTGTTTTCTTCCAAAGTGACTCCTGATAGTTTCATATTTGAGCAAACGAGGTCGAATTCTGATAAATGATTGTTTGGGTATTCTTTGGCCATTCTGTGCATAGTGGGGAGACATTGTATCACGCCGGATTTCAACTCAGAAGTGATATTGGGGGCAAAGGGGGAAATATAATACATAGGGGTGGATTCTCCAAGTTTGGAGCCATCAAATCACTTAGTTTCCGGTTGTCATCCTCCATCATATTCTTTTCAACCTCAAATGGTTCTTGCAGAGCTTGCGTAGTTACTCCTCGTCTCCTTCTATGCCTCCTTCGACCACCAGTGGTATCAGGCAAGCAGTGTTTTGGTCCTAAGTTTGTGGTACAAGTATGTACCCTAAACAATGGTAAAGACAATACTATTTCTTATATATGCAACAAACACAAAAACCTGAGGGCAATAAACAACAACAAACAATAGCTCAATCAATAGTGACAAAAGCAAAATACACTACCAACTATTACCATAACTATCTAATAGAAACACCCTAGGTCCCTAACAGTAGTGCCAAAATTTGATGTGCAGCCTGAGAATCGTTAAAAATCTAGGGTGCAACGATAAAAGATGAGATTTGCAGTATTGTCAGCTACTTTACTCCTAAATACTAAAAATAGTAGCTAGTGTTAAGATCGAGTGTCATCCACAAAAACCTAGGGTTTCTGGGGATAGTTTCACGTAATTCATGCACAACTGTCACCAAGTGTATGTGTGTGTAACGAGAAGAGAGAAAATAGGGTGGGGAAGGGGGTTTGCTTGAAATAATTAAACTACCAATAAAAGAGCATGGAATAAACTATGAAGTAAAGATGATGAGAAAGGATTTCGGGGCATTTGTGTCACATGTTTAACCTTCACATTTGATCCTCGACTCCTATATACATTAAAAATATATTTTCTATCTTATGCTTTATTACATGATATGGAGTGATTTGATTCTCTAGGTACTCACTCGGTCTGCCACACCTCGGTTGTGCCCCCTTCTTAAACTCTCACCTCCTACGAGTGGGCACTTTCACTACCACTTGTAGCCCTCGCTCAAGAGGTTAATAAACCTGCAGACACACACCATTAATTAAACACATGAGTATAATGATTTATCGGGACCACCACCATAAATACCTATCCTAAGCTCATTTTGTGCCATTTAAGACATTAGTACATCACATTCACTCTAGGGGAATTCCCTGCCTCGTTACAAATAAGGGACATGACCTTTAGGTATTATCCTATGACCCCAAAGAAATCGTTAACATTAACGACCCATTCACTGACTAACTCTTGTATCGTCCATATATTAAGCCAACTGATGAGACGTGAAATGTTTGTTTTCTTACACTATTTAATATATATTTTCACTTCATTTTTTGGTGGTTGGTTAAGTTTAGATAAATTTTGCACAGTAGAGAATTAGAACCATTATCTTTGATTTTCTTATATAACTTCCCAATTTTACGAGCCAATTATGAACTTAATGCGATTTTACCTTTGTGAGTATCTAGATCCTTTTTGGAGATTTTCATTGTAAATTACTCATGAGTGAAAGTCATCCGCAAGGGTGGTAGTAGATTGAAGGTGAATCACAAGATTGGTTAAAGAATAAAGGCCATTGAGTTTAAAATGGTATAAGAGCTAAGAGCACAAAAGAAGGAAGGAAAAAGTCCATAAAAAGTTCAATAGTCACGGACCCTAAAGTTTTACACGGGCCGTACCATCAGCTCATTCCCATGGAAGACTTAAAACACATGCCATATATATATATATATATATCCACACATCCTGTGCAAGAAGAATGAAGAAATGAGGTATTCAGGACAAGTGATGTGCAATATCGCATGACCCCTAGAAGCAGGTGGCACATGACACAGCTCCGGGACACAAGTTATGCAGATCTGCACTACCGGTGCATGAAATTGGTGATGAAAGGCCATTCAAGGACATGGACCATGCAAAAATGCATTGGCCGTGCATGAATGGGCACTAGGGTTCTCCAATTAGCCTTTTGGGCCTTTTTCTCTCTTCACTATATAACTGACCAATTCTTCAAGGGTTTAGAGGGAGTCACCTGAATAGTGTTTAGACCATATTGTCCTCTCTCTCTCTCTCCATTCATTTCACATTCCCATGGCATCTATCTATTATATGTAATGGGTTCAATCTTAGTAGCTTAGTTTATGACTTGGAGTTATTCATAATCATTCTTTAACATTTGATTTCTAAAACTTCAAAGATTCATCTCTATTTATTTTTCTATGAATTATTGTGCTTAATTTGTTCTTTATCTTCTTGCGATATTATTTTATTAAATGTGATTAGGATGTGTGCCTATCCATATTGTTGCATGATTTAGTGAAAGGATTTGAAAATAGCTTAGGAGTGTTATATTATTACGACTTGCTTGTAGCCTTATGAGTATCTGGGGAAACACCAAAATTGTGAGCTACTAACCGTTGCGCAAACCTTAGAGTTACTATGAGGGACTAATGTCCTAAGTGGTACAAGATGGGTATTCACGGTGGAGTTTCTGATGATCCTTGTTATTATTGGGTTTAGCATGCTATTGTGACACAATATATGGTTATTAACCTCATTAGTGAGGGCTAGACTCGTCACCTATAAGTGATTCTATATATTATATGTGGAGGATATGAGATGTTAAGGAGGGGGTAGAACTGAAGGTGTGACAGGCTGCGGGAGATCCCGGGGAATTAATATTTCCACATTGGTATACCAAAATAGATAGAAATATAGTTCTTGGGTGTGAATATGAGTCTATGATCAAATCCTATATGTTAATCATATGATGGAAATACCCCAAGGCTATTATCATTATATTTATCTCGCTTTTTTGGTATATGCTCGTATTTATTAGTTTTATGTTATCAACACAACCCTCCCCCCCCATGTTTGCTATTCCAAACACACAATCAAGGTGATGCCCGATGGTGACATTTACAAAATAATCGTCTAAACTCCTAGATATCTGTGGAGGGTACCGAAACATACCACTATCTACACCATAGTAGTTCGAAGTGAGTATTGGAGGAACACTACAAATATTTATCTTTGGTTGCCATGATCCAATTTTTGTAATGATGCTCGGGTCCTCACAACCAACCTGTAATTACATCCAATTTAATCCAAGTTAAATGTGTCAACGTTTCATGACCTTGTTATTTGACCTTTGACAAAAATGACATAAAGAAGAAATACTCCTGGATTCATTCTCGAGTTTCTTGCACTTAGTCATTCAAAAAAACATTAATTGTGGGTACATTCTGATCTCAATCTTAACATAATCATAAGAATAAAACAATCAAGCATTGATTAATAATGATAATAGAAGCATTCAATGGAGGTAATATAAAAGTCTAAAGTGTTAACATGTTTACAAATTCTCCCAAGTAATAAACTAAGCTACCCTAATCCAACCGATAAAAAGTTTGGGTTTGGACAACATAAATGCAATAAAATAAATGAAGGAAGAGAGGAAAAATGTGTAGAATGATTTTCAGATCCGTCTCCTCCTCTTTTGTGCAAAAGTTATGGTTGCTTTATGTAGTGGGATAAGAGAGAGGTCTTTTATCCATTGGTCAAAACCTTGGTCAATAGGCTAGCCCTAACCATGCCGAGAGCTTTGGTATGGACCATGTAAAACTACCCAATTCATTCTCTGGAACTCTGTTGTGGGAAAACTAAGAATTACAAACCAAATAAAAGTACACAGTCCATTTCTTGAGATATGAATTCGAGCAACTTGATTTACATGGACCTCGCAAAATTGCACGGTCTATTTTTTGGAACCTGGGTTTAGAGAAACTGATTGGCATGGTGTGTGCCCGATAAGCAGTCATGGCCCTTTGCTTGAAAATTTTCTATTCTTGTTTCTTTCTTCTCCCAACCACTTTGATCTTCTGCTACTAAATTTGATGGCTTTCAATTACTACCGAGCTTTTAATTTACCTCTGATCTTCTACCATTCACGCGAATGGCCTTCTTCAATGATGAACTTCATCTAAGCTCAACTAATGGTGGAAACACTTATTAGGCTACAAATGCTTCAAATAATATGTTGATGCGGGGGATCCCTTCCAGACCAACAAAATATCTAGAATCAGCGTAATGCTCCATGATTGACCCGCCCCCTCTAGGGGTCATTAAACTCGAGAGGAAAACTATTAAGAATCAAAGATAGAAATTTATGCTACCCATGGGTAGATAGAGGCAAAACCGAGGTCATCCACAGAGGTGTTATGAATCTAAAATTTTACTACACACAGCCGTGATTGGATCGTCAATCCAACCACACGCTAAAAATGACCAGTATTGCTAAAATACGATATGGGAGGTTACTAACGACTACGAATATGTGAAATAAAAAACTATATAAACTAGCACTTAGGGAGTATTTGCGTAACATGATCGGTGTTACATTTTGATCCTCGATTCCATCACACACAAGATGTACAAGCCTATTCTAGTGTTTATGACAGGCAGTGTGGTGGATGGTCAACACTTCCCCATATCTATCACGTAGGGTGCACATGTAATTTTCCATCAGAACCGCCTCCGTAATTAGGGGAGTGCAACAACGGCTTTACTTTCAGTAGAAATATGAATCTGTCTCGTACGATTACGTCTCAAGCACTACACCACGAATGATTCTCCATAGGCCTACAAAGGCAAAGGGGGTGAAGAACCTTGTCGATGGCTCTAGGGTTGCTAACCGTAGTTTGGTACTAATGATGTATCTATTTGTAACCATTCAAGATAATTTACAAGATAAGATTAGTGTATGGTTGATCGTAACATTGACTCGGTGACCCACATGCACACCCCCTATACGGTCCAGAACTATCGTTACCCCAAGCACTTCTATTTTTCCTTCCCTGGGGATATAAATAAGTGTGCTAACATGAAAGTAAACTACGGTGTGTGACAATCATGCAATTAATAAGAACATGGAGAACAAACCAACATAATAATCATAAACACATAGAAATAGGTAGATCTAAGGAATCTCACAAAACAAACACTAAATCTTGAAAAAAAATACAAACCCCAAGTTAATTAACTACTCCCAAAGCATTGAACCCAAATATTTCATTGGATTCAACGACTACGGGCAAAAAATTAAAGAGAAGAAGATAAAATATTTTAGAGAAAAGGAAGAGCTCATTTTTCTCCCTACCTTACTGTTAAGAGTCTAAAATGAGCATAAACTTAAACCCTAGTAAACATAGGTTGATATAAATAGTATTAGGGACTTGGGAATTGAAAATTTTCCAAAATAAGCCAAAAAAACCTAGCTGCCACAAATGATACGGGTTGTGCAACCGGGCTCGGGCTGTGGCAGCCGATTGGCCTCGTGCTGATACAGGTCATGTAGTCTCGTGCTAACACGGGTCGTGCCAGCAGGCACATGCCTTCAGCTGGTGCTCTATTTTAACTTTTAAATCATGCACCCCGCGTCATTTAGCGTATGCAGTCGTCTGGAAGCATTTCTTTTTCAGTTGAACGCACACAGGCTGTGTAGTTCTTCGCACCCAGTGGGCGGTCTTTGGATTTTTGGAGTTGAAATGACACGGGACCTACAAACAGGAACGATCTGCGTCTATATTTATCCTCACGAACAATTTTGGTGACATTGGCTGGCTGGTGCCAGATATTCCGTGCCAAGATGGTGTGGCACGACCCCTAATGGAAGCCACGGCCCACACTGGGTGCCTCTGACACGAGCCATGCTAGAGGGGTAGCCTCGTTCCGGCTCGTGTTGGCCAGTCGACCGGTCAACTGGTTTATGCCACCTTCCATTTTTTTTACGTTGTTGAACTTTGATTCCAGTTTTCTCTGGCTCTATTCCATGATTTTGTTTGTGGCCTTATGTCTACTACCATCCTTGCGAATGGTCTTTAAATATCTTCTACCAGCCTCGCAGATAGCCTTATCCAAAATATTGTTGAAGTCCTCACGAATAACCTACTAATAATCTCACAAAAGAAGATATAGGTGCTTGTGAGAAAAATTATCCATTAGATCCTATTACCTCTACTAAAATTGAGATTTAGATAAGAAAACCAACAATGGTCATTTAAACCCTTTGTAATGTAAACCTAATTAAAACTAGCAATCAACTAAACAAAACATGATAATAAATGTGTCAAATGGATTGGTTAACGCATGCAATAAGGTGTACATCAATCCCCCAAACTTAATCCTTTACTCATCCCCGAGTATACAAAAATGAGAAAAGATTCAAGACTAATATAGTATGCAGAGATAAGTTAACCAATATACATTGAACGGTCATGTAAGAATCTCACAACTCTCACTCTCTCTGAAGATGCTAAAGTAACCTCTCCACCCAAAATCTATCCAAGAAAAAGGCAAAGTAAAATAATAAGTGCTAAACTAGCTTACTTCGCCTAAGAAGGCACCATAGACAAATCAAGAGATGTTTCCAAAGAAACCGTCAAGGATTGTCCAAGTGAAATTCAAATTAGTTTCCGATTTCTCTCATTTGCCTAGGAACCCTTTCAGGTTTTCATCCTAGCATTCACACATGTTGGGTTTTTCCCAAAATTCTGTTGCTTCAGAGTGCAATGGAAACGTGGGTTATCAGCAGTCATTGTTTGTTGTTCAAGGTCGAACGCAATAGGCTCTAGGTTGCTCCGTTGTGCGGAGAACTATATGAAAACAAAATAATCATTGTTATAAAGTGAGATGATGTATTAGTAAATATATATGTAAAATCGTAAAAAAATATGGAAAAAGGGTCGACTAGACGATCCTTTGCTAGCCATTAGTCCTGAATACAAAATGAAAATATTAAGTGCAAACTAGCCTTGGAAATGCATGGTGCGACGTCGACAATGCGTCGTAGGTACATGTCAGTCTAAAGCAGTGGTTTGGTCGACATGTACCAGTGACCTTGCTCTGTAGTCGGCATAACCAAACACATAACCGACACAAAAATGAGGTCGCATATAAAATTTCAAAGTGAACTTAAATGCTAATATGTGACATCAGTAAAAATTTGGTTCAACTGAAGGTCTGATCGACATAGGTGCGACGTCTTATACTGAAGAACATACTACTAGAAATAAGAATGTACGATGTCGCATGCTAATTGTATAAACCAACAGGTAACAAATAGCTTACCGACGTCGCTTGTATCACAGGAAGCTACGGGAATAAACACAAAAACCCAAAAAATTATGCTTTTACAATAGATTTTTTTTAAAATGTCCATAACCATACCAAAACATAGTATTCAGGACCTAAAATTCCAGCCCACCAGCAAGCCAGTCAACAGTTCAAATTTATTTTTTAAAATTGGTCGCAACAAAAATTTATTAGTTTCAGAATGATTGAAACAAATTATTCATTGAACACAATTATTTTATACTTTTGTGAATGATCGTGATTTTAAAACTTTTCTCATATGTTAGGTTAAATATTTTGGATTCGATAACATTAAAATAACAAAGAACAAATAGATAAAAAATTAATGATTAAAATACACAAAAATTAAGATAGTTCCAAATTCAAATAAATTTGTTTGAAATAAATGTTCTGAAGTCTAGGCTAATCAACTAAAATCTGGGGAGAAGAATGATAACATTAAAAACAATAGGCCAAGCACCATTCAGCAGCTTGAAGTAGAGCGTGTTCCCAACCCTGAGTTCCTCAACATAAAAAAACTCCCTAAAACCCTTCGGGGTCAGGGTCATTGAGCCTCCTATTCCCCCGAGTAGTACATGTGATACTCCCTTCCGTTGCGCCTCAGAAAACCAGTCAACTTGTACGGCCGTAGTACCCCCACAGTCTGGCTAGGGCCGTACTGAATTATAAACAAGAAACCACACTTAGTGCATATGAAATTAATCTATGGAATAAATTTAATTGAAAATTACATGTGTAACAGGAAGGACTTACCAGAGTTGGAATTGAACTGAAATTCATCCAGATTAGAGTTTTGACAAAGTGCAGAATGATATTGCCAAATGTAGTCTGTGGATAGTTCTCAATCGAATCGCTACGGATCTTTACTAGTCAATGAAATTATTTAAAAAAAAATTAGAATGTAGGAAATAAAATAAAAGGAATTCTAATCTAAACAAAAAAACAACTCACATTAATCAGGGAACGGCTCGAACCAACATTTGTTAGTCACAATTCCTGAAATTCATATCGTCACTGATGATAAATATTATGATAGATAGAAAATGGTTCGAAAGATATCAATTCAACTAATATTTTTAGTCAGTCATGCATCGTACATACACGTTGGTCCAAAATAATGGAATGTTCAACATGTCAAAGCAATGTCGCTCACCTTTCGGTGTAACCGATTTGTTAACCGATAAGGGTGCGACGTCTCAACCAATAATAACAGTAGAAAATATGAATGAGCGTCATCGCACGACAATGAAAATGGAAGAGGATCGACAAAGAAGCGACTTTGCATTAAAACACCGCAGATACAGTAATAGCAACTGAAAATGGGAGAACAGAAAGATCCTAAACCGAAAAATTGGGCCACGTTAACGGGAGAGAACATAAAAATGAAAATCGTACACCCTAGAACCCTAATCCACCAAAACTTCAAAACATAAGTAAATAATACATTCACATACCATATACACAATAATTTTAAGGAAAAATACAAAAACAAAAGTAATATATCCACATCTAAAAACCAGACTGTTTAAATTCGAATGGAAACTTGAATGTTTGAAGTTATGTATGAGGTGGACTCTATATATATAGTCTTAACGAAGAATTGTGAATTCTTCTTTGATCAGAGCGACGTTGCAAAACAGTCGACCTTACTGACATTGGACTGACATATGATCGACATCGACGTATCTAAATGTAGGCCTCGCCATTTCAGCCAACTAACATAGCAAATGAGTCTGTCATTGACCAAAATGAATTTAATTAACTCTTGTGAATTCTGCCTCGGCATGTGTGAAATCGAATGTGATAAGATTTTGGTAACATTTGACTAAGGTATGACTGACATCGGCAAGCCAAAAATTAGGCATCACCATTTCAGCCCATTAGCATAGTGACTGGGCACACATTTGACCAAAAGAAACACAATTGACCTTACTAATAGTTAATAGTATATTAGATACTACTAATTGAAATTTATAAATGTCCATGAACTTTATTAATGGCCAGTTTAATCAAAATCAATTTTAGCACAACCGGTGAACTTTTTAGTTTTTACACTTAGGTCCTTCCAAGAAGGTGGGAGAAGACGAAATGAAAAATTGGATATAACCAATTATCTGAATCACATTGTTATAATCATGTTGTTCTGATTTAGGCATCAATGGACCGGGGTATTCTTCCATCATATTCATTAGTATTCCATTAATACTCTTTTGATTAGAGTTATCAGAATGATAAATTCCACCACATGTTATCACACAAAATTACACATTATTTCCTTTTCATGAATTTTAAAAAATAATGAAATTCCAAAAATAATTTTTTTAATGTGCTAGTACGTGGTCTGGAGTAAATTGTATATGATTACTTATAAATATGCAAGGGTTAATCGGAAGATCTTGTGAAAGTCTCCTTTAGATCATGCCATTTTCTTTATAACTTTCGGGGATTATAAGTTTGACTAAGGATGGCAAACGTCCTGTCCGGGACGATTGGAATCAATTTTGGGACCGTCGGTGTGCTTTTCAATTATTTCGATTTGGTTATGCAAAGGTCAATGGAACAGGCCCAAAATCTTCACAGACATTGTATGACGAAACTTTTTAAAAATTACACTATGACCCAAACTTCCTTGCATGTTCACTACACTTCAGAACTCTGTACCCGAGCATTAGGACAAATGTTTGATAGGGAGATTATGCATACTGTCTAAGAGGGACGGGTATGGGGGTAATCATCCGTCATTTTTGTTAGTATTTCAATTATACCCTTGTAGTAAGCATTATTATAACGATAATTTTCACCACATATAATGAATTTCATATTCTTGATTTTTATGAAATTAAAAGATAATAAAATTCCATCCATCAAATTTTTAAAAAAGTGCTAATACGTAGTTTAGAGTAAATTGTAGATGATTACGTATAAGTATACAAAGGTCATTCCAGAAGAATTTGTGGAATTCTAAGTGGGAATAAGACCAGTTTCTTTATTGCCCTCGGTTAGTATAAGGTTGACTGTGGGTGACAATTTCTTTTCGGGACGATCGTAATCGAGTTTGGGACAACCGGTGAACTTTTTAATTTTTGCACTTAGTTCTCTCCAAGAAAGTGGGACAAGTCTGAAATACAAAATTGGAGATAACATTTTATTATTCACAGTTTTAGGACAATGTTGTTCCTATTTTTGGTATAACTAGATAGTCAGAAGGGGCCACAATTTTAAAAAGGAGTATTTAACTACACTTTTCAAAATTAGACAGTGGAACTCATGATCGACGTCGCAAATGCATCGCATAAAAAGAGCCACTAAACGATGCCCTACTGACATTAGCCGACTTAGAATTTCTACCGGGGTCCAAAATTTTGAACCGAAATCCCCCCCAACCATATTTCATGTCAACAATATTCAATAGCAGCACCCATTTCCCATCTCCTACATAATTCCTCCAAACCCAACTCCACGCCATCCATTCAATTTAAACCATTGCAACTACTAAATATCTCAATCTAATTTATTTTCTCAAACTTCAACAAGTATCCTAGGATGGAGCATCTCCAAGTTCAAATTAATTGAGGTAGTTTCCCATACATTACATGTTCATTTAGCATATTTTTTTACCTTGCCTTCTGTATGTTTTTTTCTCATTGATCAATGATTGAATATTTTCACGAAGTATGATAATTATGTTACATATTATATAGTTTATATTGTTTGTGTTTCCATGATAATGCCATGTTTGTAAGGAGTGAGAAAAAATGGCTTAGATTAGGACTGATCGTGGACAATAATCACATTTTCGTATGAACACTGATTGAATGTGAGACTTCAGTCACAGTTAATCATCCTATGTGCATTGGCTAGGGAATGACTAAAACATCTATAGATGTCCGATGTTGCTCATCTATCAAACGTTGTGACTTTGGTCTTTCCTGCATGTGACGTTGCTTTAAATCGGATGAGGTACTTTTTCCATGTTGAGATTAATGTCGTCTTCATTTGACTATGTTATCATTTGGGAACTTCTCAATTCTAACATAAATTTTGTTTCATGTGTAATGGTTGTAATAGGACAAAAAGAGTTATCGATGAAATTTCAACATGGACTTGTCATTTCCTTATTCCCCCTGACATAGTTAATATCGTACAACGTAGATAAGAGAGGTCCAATACAATTAATTTATAATTTCACATCAATCTTATGTATTTTAATATATTCTAAAATGTATTGGTAATATACGTTCAAGTTATATGGGTTCTGTGACATGCCATTGATTCCCACATTAATTGAACAAATGATTGTTGTATGATGTTTACCAATTGTACAAATTTTGAAATATTAAATAATATGTAACGGCTATCGATGAATGATTGTTTGTGTCATCAACTATTAAATATTACAAAATTGTACTAGAACCGGTGTCTCCGCAATTTATCCACGATGTCACACATACCGCTAGAGAGACGACACCTTACTGGCATTGTATAAACTGCATTGATTTATTTTATGATGTCACCAAATTAAAACAATTTTGTATTCATTAGCCTTCCACGTTAGCAGCCACACGCCGTGGGTGCCCAAGAGCATGCAATGTCGCTGATGCGTCAGGGACTCGAGTTGACTGTCCTTCCTTCTCCGAACCTATGACCTACAAGACAAAGCCCACGGATTCTCCAGGGGAAGGAACTCCGATGGTAAAATCAGTAACTAAGAATATGTAATAATAGTGAATGAATCAAAAGGAATGACATACCTTCATATTTATAGCACTTAAACCCTAATATGCATAACATGACAATCTTGACCCATACACGATTAAACCCTATTGGGTGCACCGACATGGCTTAGGACTTTGATGCTCTTTTGCCTATCGGTAGGCCCGAGCTTCTGGCCAATCATGCCGACCCCATTGCTAAGAACCAGTTGATAGCCAAGTGGGAGGAAACCCCCCCCCCTGACTTCATCGAGGGCTCAAGGAAACTTTTTACTTCCCATGAGTTTTGAGCTATAGGCCATGACACAGTGCCTCCCTAAGTTGTAAAGGCTACCTCTAGAGTTGTTTAGATCGGCCGCATTAAGGGAAATGATGCCTCCATTGAGACGTCGACAGTATGTTGGCCTAACCGCCACGTGCCTCGATATTTGTGAGGAATGTGTGGTACCTCCCAGCCCAAATGCCTATGTTTCCAAGTAGGAGGCCAACCCTAGTGTGGGTAGAGGTGCATGAGTCTCCCCTTCTCCCCTAAATGCCTTGCACTTTTCTCTAATATTTAATGAACTCTTCCTGCGTAGTGTATTAATCAAAAAGAGGCATTAGACAAGTCTCGCCAACATTTGACTATGACCAATCCTCGATTTGACGAAGGTTAAGAAGGACTTAATCCATGTCAACAAAAATTTGGAATCCTAGTGTAATGACTGTCACTCAACCATACGAAGCAATGAGATTTCAAGCTTGCGTCATTGAGGTGGTGGAGCGAAACAAGTTATTCGAGGAGGGGCTCCTTGTCTTGCGAGGGACTATGAAAGCCCATGATACGATGTTTGAAGATCTTGCAAATAAATATTTACCTCAGAGTGGAATTCTTGATGAAGCCCCATCATTGAGGCTCTCCTAGAGTCTTCGAAAGAGTTTATCTTTCTTTTTTAAAAAAAATAAAATTAAACCACCATTGGTGGGGGGATATTTATTAGGGTCCCCAAACCCTTTTAAGATCATTTCCTCAGAGGGAAGCAATTTGTGAGATTACAGAATAAGTAAAAAACCTAAAACTATATCTGAAGCGTGGTAACACGCTATATCTACCACTAAAAAGGCGATGGAATACATCTGAAACATCCTAAAGTGTAATGCCCTGGAGCATATAACTATCCAGCAGGTAAAACATCTATAACTTGCATCAACAACACTGTAAAGTCCTAGCCAACCAAAGTCTACCAGTCTAAAACCGTTCACAGAAAACGCCGAGAGTAAATCGTCAAGATTACTCCGACTCGGATT
>JAULKK010285958.1:0-13831 GCA_032355705.1 Rubia peregrina
TACTTTCTTTAGCCATCTCCTTGGTATGCATATAGTAAACCAAGCGTTTGTTTTCCGCCTCAATATCATACAGTCGTCAAAATGCAACTTTTGATGAGGAACAAAGCGAGTATGTCTTGTTATGTTAAGCCTTATCTGTTTCCTAAAGGAGTATATCTTTTCGTCGGCTTGGAAATTCCATGAAAAGAAAAATGTGCATTACACAGTTGCTACTTTCAGAGTTGAACAATTAAAGTAAATGCATTACACAGTTGCTACTGTCAGGTGAAATTGATAGCATTGAGGTACAGAAAAAGCTTAATTTATTATATTTTGGGCCGGATCTCGATTTTGTTACATCAACCTCTAATTTTTCATTCATTGTGATTCATAGATTAATGAATTGACCATACGAGTAAATATAAGCTGTTAATCCAATTTCTTGCCATGAGTTTGGAACTTCCATTCCCCAATTATTGTGGAAGCAGCCGGAATGTGCCACTCTTTGCAATGGGTGCTATGTATTCATTAAATGTGATGTCCAATTAAAGAATCTCTTCACATGATACTTATTTTTCATCTTTTGTTTATTTAGGATTGTGGTGGATTATTCTGTTTCGAGCTTATGGGAAGTGCTCTCAGGCACCAATCTCTGTCCGGGAGAGAATTAATGTTCAAACTGGCATCTTAAAGCTACGATACCTTACTTAAATGTCCAGGAGAGAAATGGCTGTGACATGTTGGTGACTGCTGGTTCTTGTATGAGGGCGTTCATGGCCATCCTCTTGAACGTCAGGCATTGTACTATTCAGCCTTACTTTGTTCTCGTGAGAGGCGTCCGAGGAAGCATTGGCCTATCTTATCAGAGCACTCAATAATCGTCTTGTAGCATTATCATTTCACATCAGGGAGTATTATTGGACCTTCTCACAACATTCTACTGCTACTTCTAAGAACAGGGAGTATTATTGGACCTTTTGCTGCTTTTGCTGCTTTGGTTTGTTAAGGAAAGTAATATGCATTATATTCTAGTTTATGATGCTGGTGACTATTTTCATGCAAATTTTCACCCCTTTTGTACAGGTGTAGGACTTTCTGAGATGTTAAAATGTTTTTGACAGAGCCCAGCAACAATGCTGTTATTTGTTTGAGAAAACAATTGCTTTCATACCGGAGCCTAGTTGTCAATGTTTCGACATTAATGTGATGGTTTTATCCTGTTTATTCCTTGTTATGACCTGTAAGAACAGCCTGAATGGTTATTAGTCCGTACTTGTGTCTTTGAAAGGCATGTTTTCTATTAACGCCACATCAAGATATTTAGAATGCAAAACTTGTACTCCCTCTAGTCTCTTAAGATTGTCCCCAAATAAAATGACACATTATTTATGAAAAAGTAAAATGAATGTTATTGAGAGAGTAAAAAGTAAATTGAGTGGATGCAAATAACTTAAACTTTGCTAAAACGGGGAAGAGTCATTGTTAAAAAATCAAACAAAAAAAGGAAAGGAAGTCAATGTTAATAGACAGAGAGAATGCTGCAATCAAGTACTTTTTGTTCCTTAAACTTATTGTTATTCCATTCTGTTCAATATTGTTCAGAGTGCATAAGCTTAATCCGGATCTTTTTTAACTTCTCCGGAATTTTCAATATTCGTTAATGAACTTAAATCTATCCATGAAAGAGTCATGGACTGAATTTTTAATATTCGATCCACCATGTGGATTTTATATTATACCATCCATTATGTAAGCTAATTAGTTCTGACATAATATAAGAGGGACATCTCAAAAGCAAGATGTTGAGTTATATCTGAAAATATCTCTTTACATGAAGACATAAAATAAAATATTTCTCCTACAAGAAAATGTACTATATATTTTCGCTATTAAATTTCAATTATAAATGAAAGCGATGTATGACTAGAAATATCCAAATACAAGATCTACTAGGACACATAAACCTGCCTCAATAAGCAATTTTTTTTAGTGACACTAAAGTAAGTACAATAGGCAATGTTGATTTGGGGATTTAGGAATTCAAGAGAAAGAAAATTGTATTGTCAAAAATGTGTTCTTACAAGTGAGTAAGAAGAAGCATAAAGAGAGACCTAAACTAATATATGAAAAGACTAAACCACCCTTAACTAATAAATATATTTTGCTAACACCCCCTCAAACTCACGATGCTACAATAATAAGCATCAAGTAACGAAATCACGTAGTGGCGTGAGCTTTGATGAACAAAATCAGCAACCTGGAGAGAAGAAGGAACAAAAGGCAATGAAATAGTCCCAATTTGCAAATGATGACGAGTGAAGTGACAATCAATCTCAACATGCTTGGTGCGCTCATGAAAGACCAAATTACGCGATGGGAATAACACTCTGATTAACACTCTGATTAACACAAAATAACGGTGTAAGACTACGAAGCGTGATTCCCATATCAACAAGTAAGCAGCGCAAACAAACAATCTCACAAGTAGTCGAAGTCATGTCACGATACATAGCTTCTGTGGAGGATCGAGAAGTAATATCTTATTTCTTACTCTTCCAAGAAATGAGTGAATCGTCAAGAAAGATACAAAATCCATTGGTGGACTTTCGATCCTCTAAATCACCGGTCCAATCTGCATCAGAATATCACGCAACTGTAATGATGATGACAAAGTAAACAACAAACTACGAAACTGGGTGCCTTGAAGATACCTGAGAATGCGAAGAACAACAGACCAATGAACTGAAGTAGTGGCAGTGACAAACTGACTAACCACATGAACAACATGAGCAATATGTAGACAAGCAACCGTGAGATGATCTAAACTGCCAACCACTGTACGATATAGAGTGGGATTGGACAAAGGAAATCCATCAGTAGGAGAGTAACGAGCATTGGTATCAAGAAGAGTGTCAACAATCATGTTGTCAGTAAGACGTGCATCTTAAAAAAAACTGCCATACACTTTGAATGAGATAAAAGATATCCCTTAGAAGAAGAAGCCACTTCAATACCAAGAAAATAACAGAGTAAACACAAGTATTTCATAGCAAAACACCGAGCCAAACCACACTTCAACAATTCAATGCCATCACAATCATCACCAGTAATAATCATATCATCAACATACAAAGAGAGGAGAATATGGTCTTTACTTGTATGTTTGAGGAACAATGCCGAATCATAATAACTGGAAAGAAGGCCAAAAGAGGTGATCACGGTGGAGAACTTCTCGAACCAAGCTCTGGGAGCTTGTTTGAGACCATAAAGTGATTTACGAAGCTTGCACACATGCCTAGGCTGATGCGCTACTCCGGGATGAGGTGTTATGTAAACCTCTTCATGAAGATCGCCATACAAGAACACATTATTAACATCCATCTATGATATCTTCCACTAACGAACAGAAGCAACTATAGTAATAGTATGAATAATGGTAATCTCTGCACCTGAGAATGCTCTTAAGAATGACCTTTTGTAAAAAGATGAGCCTTGTATTTTTCGATGATCCATCATATTTTGTTTTAATCTTATGAACCCAACGAGAACCAATAGTATGCTTCCCAGAAAGCAAAGGTACAAAATCCCATGTGTGAGTCTAATGTAGAGCAGTGAGTTCATCAGCCATAGCAACTTGCCATAGAGTATCAAGAGGTCAAAAATGTCATTTATTATATTTTTCTTATTTTAGTATTTTTAGGAGTTAACACTATACTCTTTTTCCTATTGGATTTTTTAATGAGGTAGTGTGATCATTTTAGTTTATTTTTATTATTATTAATGAAGCCATAAACTCAGTGATGTTGACTTAGAAGAGTTTTGGTAATATTTTAATTAGTGTTTAGAATATTCAATTTTATTTTGATTAGAATTACATTTGGTAGGTTTAGATAAGTTAGATTCATTCAAAAATTCATTCAATATTTGGATTGATTTACTTGGATGAATATGGTCATCATTGAGATTTAAATTAGGTATTACAAGATTCATGTCAATTTGAAGAAAATATTATTGCACAATACTTTCCATGATCTTGCACAAAACACTTTCCCTCATTAATGAACTAATAAAAAAATACTTTCACAATACATTCCCTCATTAATTAACTAATAAAAAAATACTTTCACAATACATTTCCTCATTAATTAACTAAAAAATTAAATAAAAACATTGCAAAAACACAAAACAAAATAAGTTCAAACATCTAGTGCTCATGATCCGCCATTAAATCCAAAAAAAAACCCTCTATAGTTATAGGATTCCCATGAGATTTTCTAAACATATAATTTATGTTTTATATTTGATTTTTCTTCAAGGAGAAAATATACCATTTGATTAAAATACTCAAAAGTAAAAAAACAAAATTACAACATACAAACGAAAAGGAGATATTACATGTTTTTGTCTTGTGTAACATTGGTAAATTGGTTGCAGTTCAGACGGGCGGAAACAATTCTTTTTTCTATACCAAGTTGGGTAATATACTTTAAAATTTTCAAATTAGAAAAATAAAACAATGTATATGAGTTCGTGTTAGAATGATTTTATAATAGTAAAAGCTAAATTAAACATTTTCTGATAAAATGAAAATTAGGGTCTTCAAACAGCTATACGTTGTTATCACAATGATGGAATTCAAAAGGTGATGGTCTACTGTATCTTTTATATCTTATTCTTAAAACAATGGTTGTGATATTTAGCACGTAAATGTCTTATTGAGAGAACAATGATCTTCTCTCGTTGACTGAAAATTCCACGTGTTTAGGTAAATCTAGACATATAATATCCAAATCAAAACTCAATATGTGTTATGAGTCATCAGTTAGAATCCACACACACATATTGACATTAAAGAGGAGAATAGGGGATTGACTTAATTAAGTTTGTGTTTTTGAGATTATTGCATATTATGACAAAAATAACCCTTAAGTGATTAGAATAATTACATGGATAGATTTACAAATGTTGAATTTTCATAAATTGCGATGCAGTTCATGGGACAAATTCAAGTCGTGTAAATACTTATATGCGTATAATAAATTTTTTAAAAGGAAAATCACTAATTATATTTCTTTCATATGTCAAAATAACATATCGTATACACTTCACCTATGATCAATTATAATTTTTTGTTGTTGTTATCAACTCAATTGTTTCAGAGAATATTATCCAAAATACAAAGAAATTAATTTTCCAAAAATCATAATTACAAGTGTTCAAGATCAAATGTGGATTTCAATAGGAAAAAAAATCTACAAAGGGTGAGATTAATCTGTTTATATCCCTTTGAGCACATAAAGTTGAAATTCCTGAATCAACTGATCTTTAGCAACTTCATCAGCTTACCTTCCATGTGGCACCCATTCACTGGTTGGATTTCAGAATAGGGGTGGTTGTGCAGGAGAGACAAAGATGTTGAATTGGAAATTAAAAAATTGTTCTGAAATTTAAGTGTGCCTTGTATTTGATAAAATTAACAGCCTTGTGCTCATCAATTCATGGTCTTGAAATTTAGTGTTCTATGTTCATCAATTTTTGGTTGTCAAATTTATTGTCCTAAAACTCTAATTGGTTTTTTCTTTTATTTTTTTAATGTGCGACTTTGTCATCCGGCCGTGGAATGGATGGGGTGTTCTGTGTGCAATTTCAGCGGGAAGAGAAATAGTGGTTGTGGCGTGTAATATCTATGGTGGATCCTCACATTGATGGCGAGAACATTGAAGAAGATGGTACAAGTTTAGTGTTTTAGAACTTCATTCTGTATGAAGATCATTTTCCAAAATATAAATATTCAAATAGTAAAGGAAAATGAAAGTGAAATATTAGTTATTAAAGTGAAATTTAGAAGTATTTCGTAACCCATGAACATTTTTGCAAGATTCGTGTCAATTAAAAGAAACATTACGCACAATACTTTCCCGGATCTTGCACACACTTGTGCCTTAAGAAACTTAAACAATTTCATAAATAATAATGAACCTACCCTCATTAAATAATTTTTCTTATGGATCATAACAATATTAAAGAATGTATTGTAACTTATATTGCGTGGATATTTTTTCCATAACACAACTTTTTTTCTTGCATGGCATGCACATCAAATCAAGAAATTTATCATCGTATATTTTTCTCAGAAGTTGAACACAAAAACTCCATGTTATGATACGTGCATCTAGAAAAATCCTCACTAAATGGACTGTCACAATCTGACGTACTCTAGACATCGAAATTCCACATCGTCAATCATAAGGGAACTTTCTCCCCATCCGTTTACCTAAACATTGTTCTTCCATCATCTAGAGTTTTTGTAATTTGACTACTTTTCAAATTCAGCTAGTGTCATAAAATCATAATTGCAATCATGGAAGAAAAATATGAGTAAACCTTTTGTATAACATTAGTATACCCTTCGTATCACCTGTTTTGCTTATTTATCCTGAATTCTTCTAACAATAAAAAAAATTACACACCACCCTAACGTGTAAACTATGTTATTAAATTGCATTTTTACCACTCAACGTGTAAATCTATACAAGATTCATGTCAATTTGAAGAAAATATTATCGCACAATATTTTCCCTGATCTTGCATAGACATGCCACCTTAAATTAAGTAAACATTAAAATCTATAATAAAATTTGATGAAGTACCCTCATTAAAGAATTTTATATGGATAATAATAATTTTAAACCACACATATTACCGGATCTTGGTTAAATATTTTCGTTCATAACGATGAAAGCTACTCTCATATCTGCATATAGTCAGATAAAGAATTTTTCTTTGTAGTAGATCAATTATATGGAAAGTGCAAGAAAAATGTTGAATGGGGTACTCTGATAGAGGAAGTAAACTTTCTTTGCACATTTTTTTAATCTATTTTTTTCTGCAAAGTTAATAGGAATACTGTGCAACATGCTCATAACTTGGCCATGTTTAAAATTAAATTTTTTCTAGTTTTATGATAAAACAAAATTCACAAAAAAATAATCCAAAAGCACTCCAAGGAATTTAATTAATTAAAAAATTAAATAAAAACATTTCCAAAACACAAGACAAAACAAAATTCAAACATCTAGTGCTCATAATCCTTCATTGAATCTAAAAACCCTCTATAGTTATAGGATTCCCATGATATTTTCTTAACATATAATTTTTGTTATATTTATAAATTTTCTTTTAGGAGAAAATATATTATTTGATTAAAATAGTAAAATAAATAAATATAACATACAAGTATAAAGGAGATATTTCATTTTTTTTCTTGTGCAACATTGGCAAATTGGTTGTGGTTCAAACGTGAAAAATTAGTACTTTTTTCTACAACAAGTTGGGTGATATACTTTCAAATTTTCAAATTAGAAAATTAGAAAACTATATATGCGTTCGTGTTAGTATGATTTTATAACAGTAAAAAATAAATTAAACATTTTATGATATTTTTTTTAAATCTTCAAATGGCTATAGGTTATTATCACAATGATGGAATTTAAAAGCTGATGGTCTTGCATATATTTTATGTCTTATTCTTCAAAATTACTGTTGTGATATTCTGCACGAAAATGTCTTATTGAGAGAACAATGATCTTCTTTTAAATGAAAAATCCATGTATTTCTAGACATATGAATTCCAAATCAAAACAAGATATATGTTATGAGTCATCAGTTAGAATCCATGTACAAATATACATTGACATTAAAGAACAGAGCCGCGGATGGACTCAATTAAGTTGTTATTTTTAAGAATGTTGCATATTATGGCAAAAATACACCTCACGTGAATAGAATAAAGACATGGCTAGATATACAAATGTTGTTGAATTTTCTTAAGATGCAATGTAGTTCTTGGGACAGATTCAATTCTTGTAAATACCAATTTGCATGTAATAACTTTTTTAAAAGGAAAATCACAAATTAGATATTTTTCATATGTCAATATAACATATAGTATACACTTCACCTATGCTCAATTGTAAACAATTTTTTTTGTTATCAATTCAATATTTCAAAGAATATTATTCAAAATACAAAGCAATCGATTTTCCAAAAAATCATAATTATAAGTGTCGAAGATCAAATGTGGATTTCAATATCACAAAAATCTGCAATGGGTGAGCTTAATCTGATTATATCCCTTTGACGCATAAAGTTGAAATTCCTAAATCAACTGATCTTCAGTGATTTCATTAGCTTAGCTTCCATGTGGTAGCCGATTCACTGTGTTGGATTTCAACGTAGGTGTGGCTGTACCAGAGAGATAAATATGTTGAATTATAAAGTGAAAATTGTTCTACAATTAATATGTGCTTTGTATTTGATAGAATTAAGAGCCCAGTGTTTATCAATTCATGGTTTTTGAAATTTAGTGTTTGATGTTCATCAATTTTTGGTTGTCAAATTTATTTTCCAAAAATATGAATTAGTTTTTCTTTAATTTTGTTTTCAATGTTCTCTTTTGTTATTTGTCTGTGGAGTGGATGGGTGTTCTGTGTCCAATGGGAGTTATATATTCAGCGGGAGAGAAAAAGCGGTTATAGCATGAGGTATCTATGGTGGATCCTTGCATCGATGGCCAGAACATTGAAGAAGATGATACATGTTTAGTGTTTTTTAGAACTTAATTTTGCGTGACGATCATTTAAAAAATACAAAAAGTCATATATTAAAGTGAAATCAAAGTAAAATATTAGCTATTAAAGTGAAATTTAGAAGTATTTCGCAACCCATGAACATATGGTTTTAGCCGAATACCAAATTGTGCAAGATTCGTGTCAATTTAAAGACGCATTTCGCACAATAATTTCCTGGATCTTGCACACATATGCGCCGTATGAAAATTATACAATTTCATTAAAAATAATGAGCCTACCCTCATTAATTTTTTTAATTATGAATCATATAAATATTAAAGAATGTATAGTAACTTATCTTGGTTGGATATCTTCCCCATGAATTTAGTTTTTTTTGGTTGGAACAAAATTCCTCGTTATGATTTGTGTATCTAGAAAAAATCCTTACAAAATGGACCTTCACAATCTGATGAGCTCTAGCATCGAAATTCTCTGTCATCAATCGCAAGGGAATTTTCTCCCCATCCATTTACCCAAATATTATTCGTCCATTCTCTAGAGTTTTTGCATTTTGAGTACTCTTCAAATGCAGCTAGTATCGTAAAATCATAATTTCAAGCAGTGAAGATGAAATGTGTGTAAAACTTTTGCATAACATTAGCATACCCTTCATGATTAAATTACACTTTTATTACACATCGTATATATTTATACATGATTCATGTCAATTTGAAGAGAATATTACCGCATAATACTTTCCCTGATTTTGAACAGACATGCCTCCTTAAATTAAGTAAACATTAAACTCTGTGGGAAAAAATAATGAAGTACCCTTATTAGTGAATTTTTAATTTAGATAAAAATAATTTTAATAAACACATATCATGGTTTAATATTTTTGTTCATAAATATGAAAGCTACTCTCATATCTGCATATGGTCAAATAAATATTCTTTCTTAGTAGTATATCAATTAAATGGAAAGTGCATGATTTTTTTTAAGTAGGTAGTTTGATAGAAGATGTAAAGTTTCTTTGCACATTTTTCTAATCAGCTCTGTTTTGCAAAGTTGATAGGATTACTGTGAAAAATGCCCGCAACCTGGGCTAGTTTATAATTAATAAAATTTCTAGTTTTATGATAAAAAAACTGCTCACAAACCAAAATCCAAAAGAACTTCAAGGGAAAAAATTAAGTAAAAAATTAAATAAAAAATTTCCAAAACACAACAAAAAAAATCCAACATTCAGTGCTCATGATGCCTAATTAAATAAAAAACCCTCTATAGTTATAGGATTCCATGAGATTTTCTAAGCATATAATTTATGTTATATTTATGAATTTTCTTTGAGGATAAAATATACCATTCGATTAAAATACTCAAAAGTAAAAACATAATTATAACATAAAAGCGAAAAGGAGATAGTTCATGTTTTTTTCTTGTGCAACATTGGCAACTTGGTTGTGGTTCAGACGAGCAAAATTAGTACTTTTTTCTACACCAAGTTGGATGATATACTTTAAAATTTTAAAATTAGAAAAATTGAACAATATATGTGAGTTCTTGTTAGTATGATTTTATAATAGTAAAAAATAAATTAAACATTTGATGATAAAAAAAAATTATAGTCTTCAAATGGCTATACGTTGTTATCACAATGATGGAATTTAAAAGGTGATGTTCTAGCATATCTTTTATGTCTTATTCTTTAAAATAATGGTTTTGATATTTGCACATAAATGTCTTATCGAGAGAACAATCATCTTCTTTTTAAAAAGAAAATACCACATGTGAAGGTTAATCTAGACATTTGAATTCCAAATCAAAACAGTCATCAGTTAGAATCCAAGTACAAATATACATTGACATTAAAGAGGAGAGTTGGGGATGGACTCAATTAATTTGGTGTTTTTGAAATTATTGCATATTATGGCAAAAATACCCCTCACGTGAATAGAATAAAGACATGGCCAGATAAACGAATGTTGTTGAATTTTCTTAAAATGCAATGTAGTTCTTGGGACAAATTAAATTTTTGTAAATACTAATTTGCATATAATAAATTTTTAAAGGAAAATAAAAAAATAGATTTGTTTCATATGTCAGTATAACATATAGTATACACTTCACCTATGATAAATTGTAAATAACTTTTGTTGTTATCAACTTAATTGTTTCCAAGAATTTTATTCAAAATACAAAGCAATTGATTTTCCAAAAATCATAATTACAAGTGTCGAAAATCAAATAAATATTTTCAATAGCATAAAAAAACTGCAAAAGGTGATCTTAATATGTTTATATCCCTTTGACACATAAAGTTGAAATTCCGGAATCACCTGATCTTCAGTGGCTTCATCATATTACCTTCCATGTGGTAGCCCATTCAGTGTGTTGGATTTCAAAATCGGGGTGGCCGTGCTAGAGAGATAAAGATGCTGAATTAGAAATTGAAAATGGTTCTGAAATTAAAATGTGCCTTGTATTTGATAAAATTAAGAGCCTTGATTTCATCAATTCACAGTTCTAAAATTTAGTTTTCGGTGTTCATCAATTTTTGGTTGTCAAATTTAATATCCTAAAACTTTATTTAGCTTTTTCATTACTTTTGTTTTCAATGTGTTGCTATGTCATCTGTTGGTAGAATAGATAGGTGTTCTATGTGCGATGGGTGTTATGTATTCAGTTGGAAGAAAAATATTGGTTGTGGCATGTGTTATCTATGGTGGATCCTTGCATTGATCGCTAGAACATTGAAGAAGATGGTACATGTTTAGTTTTTTAGAACATAATCTGGTATGAGGATCATTTTAAAATATATAAATAGTCAAATAGTAAAGTGAAATGAAAGTAAAATATTAGTTATTAAAGTGAAATTTAGAAGTATTTTGCATCCCATGAACATAGGGTTTTAGCAGAATACAAAATTGTTCATAATTCATGTCAATTTAAAGAAACATTTACAATACTTTCCCAAATCTTGCACACACGTGCGCCTCAAAAAAATAATAATTTCATAAATTATAATAAACCTGCCATCATTAAAGAATTTTTTACTACGGATCATAGAATTGTTAAAGAATGTATAGTAACTTATCTTTGCTGGATATTTTTTCCCATAACATAAGTTTTTCGTCAATGGCATGCACGTCCAATTAGAAAATTTATCATCATATATTTTTCTCAAGAGATTGAACAAAACTCGATGTTAAGGCATAAGGATCTTGAAAAAATCCTCACTAAATGGACCTTCACAATCTGATGTGATCTAGACATCGAAATTCCGCGTCGTCAATCAGAAGGGAGCTTTCTCCCTATCCATTTACCCAAATATTTTTCTTCCATTCTCTAGAGTTTTTTGCATTATGACTACATTTAAAATGCAGCCAGTGTCATAAAATCATAATTGCAAGTATGGAAGATGAAATGTGAGTAAATCTTTTGCATAACATTAGTATACCCTTCATATCATATGTTTTGCTTATTTATCTTGAATTCTTAAAATATTAAAAATCTTTTTTACACACCACTCTCACGTGTTAACCACGTGATTAAATTGCTCTTATACCACAGAACAAATAAATCCATATAAGATTCATGTCAATTTAAAGAAAATATTATTGCACAATACTTTCCATGATCTTGCACAGACATGCCACCTTAAATTAAGTAAACATGAAACTCTATGAGAGAAATGATGAAGTACTATGAGGAGAATCGCGGATGGACTCATTAAGTTGGTGTTTTTGAGAGTATTGCATATTATGACAAAAATACACCTCCAGTGAATAGAATGAAGACATGGCTAGAATAACAAATGTTGTTGAATTTTCATAAAATCCAATTTAGTCCCGGGACAAATTCAATTCTTGTAAAATACTAATTTGCGTATAATAAATTTTTTAAAAGGAAATTCACTAATTAGATTTCTTTCACATGTCAATATAACATAGTATACACTTCACCTATGATCTATTGTAAACAACTCTTGTTGTTATCAACTCAGTTGTTTCAGAGAATATTATCCCAAATTAAAAGAAATTTATTTTCCAAAAATCATACTTACAAGCGTTTAAGATCAAATGTGGATTTCAGTAGCACAAAACTATGCAAGGGGTGGCATTAATTTGTTTATATCTCTTTTACACATAAAGTTGAAATTCCGGAATCAATTGATCTTCAGCTACTTCATCAGCTTACCTTTTATGTGGCAGCACAGTCACTGTGTTGGGTTTCAAAATAGGTGTGGATGTGGCAGAAAGATAAACATGGTGATTTACAAATTGAAAATTGTTCTAAAATTAAAATGTGCCTTGTATTTGATAAAATTAAGAGCCTTGTTTTCATCAATTCATAGTTCTGAAATTTAGTGTTCGATGTTAACCAAATTTTGGTTGCCAAATTAATTATCCCAAAATTTTAATGAACTTTTTTTTTTAAAATTTGTTTTCAATGTGTGACTTTGTAATCCAACTGTGGAATGAATGGGTGTTCTGTGTGCGATGGGTGTTATGTATTCAGCGGGGAGAGAAATAGTGGTTGTGGCATGTGGTATCCATGCGGGATCCTTGCATTGATGGCTAGAACATTGAAGAAGATGGTACATGTTTAGTTTTTTAGAACTTGATTTGGCATGAGGACTTTAAAAAAAAAACTATAGTCAAATAGTAAAATGAAATAAAAGTGAAATATTGGTTATTAAAGTGAAATTTAGAAGTATTTCGCAACCCATGAACATAGGGTTTTAGCGGAATACCAAATTGTTCAAGATTCATTGTCGATTTAAAGAAAATATTTTGCACAATACTATCCCGGTTCTTGCACATGCATGCGCCTTAAGAAAATTAAATAATTTCATAAACTATAACGAACCTTCCCTCATTAAATTTTTTTTACTACGGATTATAGCAATATTAAAGAATGTATAGTAACTTATCTTTGCTGGATATTTTTCTCCATACCATTAGTTTTTTCGTCCATGGCATGCACGTCGATTCAAGAAATTTATCATCATATATTTTTATCAGGAGTTGGAACAAAACTCCTTGTTATGATGTATTGATCTAGAAAAATCCTCACGAAATGGACCTTGACAATCTGATGTGCTCTAGACATCGAAATTTTGTGCATCAATCACAAGGGAACTTTCTCCCCATTCATTTACCCAACTATTGTTCTTCCACTCTCTAGAGTGTTTACGTTTTGACTACTTTTCAAATGCATGCAATGTCGTAAAATCATAATTGCAAGTATGGAAGATGAAATGTGAGTAAATTTTTTGC
>JAULKK010285964.1:0-15360 GCA_032355705.1 Rubia peregrina
ACTTCATAGAGTCATTTATGTTAAACTCTACTTTAATCCCATCAAATTCCATGGTGAGGGTACCATTGTGCACATCAATCATTAACCTAGAGGTTTTCAAAAAAGGCCTCTCCATATCTAAGACATAGAAATCCATAGGGAATATTAAGGAATCCACTTTAACCAACACATCCTCGATAGTCCCTTTGGGATATGCACTAGAACGATCGGCCAATTGGATAACCACCCCGATTGTATGCAATGTACCTAAATCAAGGCGCTCATACAAAGAATAAGGGATCACATTTATGGATGCACCTAGATTAAGAATGGCCTTTTCAAAATGGGTGTTTCCTATCATACAAGTGATGGTAAACATACCGGGATCAACACATTTACGCGGTTACTCCCTTTTGCACAAAGTGGAAACATGCTTATTTTTCCTTTCTTTAGCTTATTTTGGGCCATTTTCTTTCTATTTACAATACATAATTCCTTAAGAAACTTTGCATAACTAGGAATTAATTCAATGGCATTTAAGAGCAGAATATTTACCTCACATCTACAAAAAAATACTTCAAATATGTCCTTGTAGTTGTCCTCCCTCCTCCTATCCATCAAAGCCCCCAGATATGGTGGTTCTGGTTCATATGGAGGCATTTCCTCCATCTTTGCCTTCTTGTGAGGAGGGGATAAAGATGCTGAAATAAATGTCGATGCTTCAATGGTAATCTCCCCTTTCTTATCTTTTCCCTTCCTCACTCATTCATTGGCGACTTTCTCGGCTTCTTCATCAACTTCCTTTTCCAACACTTCAACCACCATGGGTGTAGTTTCAACAATTTCATCATCCAGGGATTCGCAAACCTCCTTACCACTTCTCAAAGTGATAGCATTCACATTTTTTTTAGGATTGAGCTCCGGTTGAGATGGAAGTTTTCCCGAATCTCTAGCCTTCATTTGACTCAAGATTTGAGCCATTTGGCTCATTTGCATCTATAGATATTTTTTTTATACTAGAGTTGTTCTTCTCTCGGTACTTCTCATTCTTGTCCACACACATTGTCAACTTTCCAAGAGCTTGCATGATTTCCTCCTTTGACATCCCCAAAGTTTCGCCCTGATTGTGAGGCTTATCATAAACTCTTTGGAATTGTGATTGTGGTGGCCGGTATGGTTGTTGCGGAGGACGGCAGGGTTCAACATTCTAGCCACCTTGTGCATTCCCATATCAGAGATTTGGGTGAACTTGGTTAACCACATTGTAAGGATGGTTTTGATACCCTCCGCCTCCTTGGTATCCCTGGTACCCTTGGCATCCTTACCACCTCATGGCACTCACTTCTTCCACATAGTAGCCTTGCAAATTTTGACATGAATTTGTCAGATGTGGGGAAGAACAAATCTCGGAAGACTTGACATGAGGTTTTGCCCTGGATTGAGTCATCAATGATTTCACCATAGAAGTGAGAGTAGATACTTGGTCTTCAAGTTTTCCATGGTTAGAAAAAGTATTAGCATGGTGTGGATTTTGCCTTCTCAAATATGCCCTCGAGCTAAAGTTTCTTGATTCCTCGGCTAACTCTTCATAAAGCTCCATAGCTTCCCTTGAGGATTTGGTTCCAGGAGAACCACCACATGCTCTCCTCACTAGCCTCTGGTCTTGATCAAGAAGCCCATTGTAGAAGTAGTAGACTAAATCCCCGTCCGAATACCCATGATACAGACAACTAGCTAAATGCTTTTTGAACCTCTCCCAAAAATCATAGAAGGACTCTTCATGCCTTGGATGATGTTGCTTATGTCCTTATTCAAGATTGTGGACTTTGAAGCTGAGAAGTATTTGGAGAGAAACTTCATCTTAAACTCAATCCATGAAGTAATGCTCCTGGGTGGAAGATAGTGAAGCCAATCTCTTGCGGCATCTCACAAGGAGAACGGAAAGACTTTCAACATATAGAGCTCCTCGTTCAGTCCATCAGAAAGCATCTCACTACACACCATATAGAAATCAAGAAGGTGCTTGTTAGGATCTTCTCCTTGCCTACCAAGGAAGGACGGTAGCAAGTGTATCAACCCGGACTTCAATTCAAAATGGTTGTGAGCTCCAACAGCCAGATATGTAATGCACATAGGTTGGTGCTCGAGATTGGGAACCATAGCCTCCCTCATTAGAACTTGCCTCATCGGGATTTCCCTCCATTGAAAGGAAGAATGTTGAGGTACCCCTCCCGAAATCTCACCCTCTTGCTCCTCATCATGATCCATTGAGGTAGAAGATGTTACAAAATGGTCACTAGGAGGATTGTTATGCACACTTTCTAATGAAAGCCTCCTAACCCTTTTATGGTTTAATTCCAACTAGGGGTCGTAGTGTAGGGGTTCTTGTGAAGAGAATCAAGTACGAACCATACACCAAGAACTCAAACAATACGTCTCCAATCCAAACAAAGACCAAATAAAAGGAAAATAAAGGTAAGCTAACAAATATTCACAACTAGCACATATTTATACATAACATACTCAAACACTTAAAAATATACGCCCTGTCTCCGGCAGCGGCGCCAAAACTTGGGAGGTCGTCACCGTACCTCTCAAAGATACTATTTTAAGCCTTTTTTGATCTTAACACAACTAAGTAGATAATGGCAAGTCGGGGTCATCTACAGAGACAAGGGATATTCCTAAGTGTTTTGCTCATCCAATGCTAAATACTACGCTAGATATATGGATATTCGTACATATAAAAATACATAAAGAGGGGGGTTTTTGGTTTGGTTTTTCCAAAGTCATTAATTTAAAGACAAGTTAAACTAACAAAGCATACAATCACTAAAATGAGATTAAGTACGAATTACGGAGTCCTGGGGGAAATTGACTTATACTTCTAAGCCTTCTTTCTATCATTGAACATATAACCTATTCAACACCTTTACTATTTGCTGTGAAGATAAATCTTCCATCCTTCTTTGATAGTAGTTTACAAGAGTGAATTCAACATCTCTAGCTAAACCTCACTAATGACCCTTTTAGTCGATCAACGCCTAAAAGTATCCCATTAATGACATTAATTTCAAAGAATCGACAAGCTTGGTAACACTTATAAACACTACACTGTGTCTAATCATTGAACCAATTCATGCATTTACACAATATTAGTCAAGAATGTTCAACACTTATTAACTTCTCTCATTTTCTACACAAATAACCATGACAAAAAAATTGACATTATCACATTTACCTAGCACTCATCAAATCACCAACAACATTATAAGATCTAAATCATGCTTTTGGATTTCATACCAAAGAAGGGAGAATTAGCTACTTTCTTCAAACCCTAACACATAATCATACAAGTAATTCATATACTCAAACTTCCAATATCATTAATGAATTCAACAACCCATTTCAAGAACAATAAATGCACAATAGCAAATCATTAACTAGCTGATAAATAGATCTCAAGACAGCCTTCGAAGAATAATCAATTGCTCCCAAGGTTATGTTTAGCTACTAGAGTTCATACTAATTAATAAAGTAAAATCAAACATGAATTCAAGAAGAAACTAAGGTAGAAATGAAAGAAAACCTAGGGTTTTGCAGTTCAAAATCGGGAGGAAAGAGTATGAGAAGAAAGAGAAAAGTGATGAGTATTTATAGTACAAAAATCCCAAAAAAATAAGTCTGGGTAGACGGCAGTCGCGACTCACGACATAGGCATAGCGACGGCCAGAGTACTCTGCCCTCAAGTGACTTTTTCTCTTTGTTCTTCATGTAGATGTCTCCTCTTCCTTTCTTCAGGTCTTCAAAAGTGTTCATGGTCTTCAAAATGGATTCTTCAAGGTCTTCAAATCTTCAAAAATTACCTCATCTCATGGAATCCTTATTACAAGTGACAAAAGTGATAAAGTCGCTCTTAACTCTAGTTATAGATTTTCAAGGTAAAATAGAGTATCCAAAGCACAAAAGCCTACCAAAATGAATATAAAAGATCCCCAAAATAATGGTATAATATGGACACATCACCCACCTACTATCGGAGATAGGACATACTTCCCCCGTCTTAATTATCTTAAGGATTTCACCTTTAACTACTTCCATCATCAGCGGGTTCAACTGCTTTTGAGGTTGGCATAAAGGCTTTGCATCCTTCTCCAGTAATATACGGTGCATGTCAGTTGAGGGACTTATACCTTTGATGTTGGCTAAAGTCCAACCTATGGCTCCATTGAATTTCCTAAGCACCTTAATCAACATATCCTCTTGGTCACTAATGAGCCTACTAGAAATAATCATCGGTAATGTCTCCACCCCCACCACCTAAGAAAGCGTACTTCAAATTTTTGGGTCAAGGCTTAAGTTTGACAACTGGTGGTTTCTCTATTGAAGGTTTGGTCTCAGGAATCACTAGGTCATCTAGGTTCTTGGGTATGGCCTCTATGTGAGTCTTAATTTAGGGATTAACCTCCCTCACACTCTCCACTAGGCTAACATTCTGAGAATCAAAGCAAAAATAATTCAAAGGATCATTCTCTAAAGCCACACTCATAGAAATATCAAAAGTCTCTTGCACAATATCATCAATGGTATCAATCACAATTGGAGGGGATTCATCAACAATGCAATTTACACTCTCAAACATGTTAAATTACACAATATGTTTGCCCCACTCTAAGGTTAACTTTCTGGTATGCACATCAAGCTTAGCCTTAGCAGTTTTCAAGAAGGGTCACCCTAACATTATAGAGGTGGTCCCCTTATCATTTTCCATATCTAAGACATAAAAATAAGATGGAATGTTATTCCATTCACATGAACTATCACATCTTCCACGATACCTCTTAGTTATATGGTGGAGCGATTAGCCAAATGGGCCTCCACCCCGACTGCATGCATTCTTGCTAAGTTCAATAATCTATATAGAGAATAGGGAATGACATTAATGGATACCCCTAAATCCATTATATCATCTCTAATCACAGTCTCTTGAATTGTGAAAGGGATAAAACCGTGCAAGGATCTTTACACTTAGGAGGGATGTCAATTTGCATGAGAGAGATGAGGTGCCTACTAGTTTGTTCTACCAATATATACATAAAGTCATGTCTTGAATGACATTTTTCTTTCAACTTTTCTCATTCGGGCATAACATTGATAGTGTTAAAAGTAGAAGTGCTAACCTCACAATGGTTGAGGATTTTGAATGACTCCTTGTTGTGCTCCATGCCTTGCGCATTCCTCAACTCATCTGAAGGATGGGGTGGTGGAGCTTCCTCATCCATTATCTTCTGTCTCCCCACCAGCTGGCTCACCTTCCCTATTAACTCACTTTCTTTTCTCTCGACTTTCTCAACGCTCAAGGATAGTTGAATCCCAAAGTCTCTAATGCAGCCAAATACATAGTTTTAGAGTGAATCCCAGTCTTACCAAAATTGGTCAAAGCCCTAAGAATTTCCTCATGTGCTGATTTGGGGGTGTATCATATGATCGAACCGGGTGAGTCAAGGTACGGTTGCCATGCTCGTTCCCGTTGGTCTTGTAATACAGCAAGTTCTATCTCTCTCCCATAATCACTCATCTAAGAACATTTCTTTGTAGGATGATCGTAATAACACACCCTACAAAGTCTCAAATATTTAACAATCTCTCCCCACATATTATATATAAGGTAAAAAATAAAATATAAGAAAACAAACAAAGTTTGGAACCGTAGTGCAAGGGTTCTCAGTTCTCATCAAGGACTCAAGCAATACCTATTATGGAAAATAGAAAATAATGAAACAACACTAACTAATCAACTAGAAAGCTATGCAAGTTAACAACTAGAACTTTGGACTAGCATCTCCGGCAGCAGTGCCAAAATTAGAACCTCACCTTCCCTAAGTCACTAATTAATGATACTTTTTCAATGGAGATCTACTCACTAACCCGAGAGGAGGCTAAGTGATCTTAGATAAGAATTTATATTTTTTTCTCCCATTGCTACTACTTTACTACCTATGGGATAGATAGTGGAAAGACCGAGGTCATCCATAGAGATTCTAGGAATTTACAAGTCAACTACACACAGTAGTGATCGAGTCATCAATCTGACCATATTTTAGGAATAACTACCATTGAAAAACATCTTTAGAGTAGGGTTACTAACAACTATGAGCATTCGAAAGCACAGGGGAGTGAAACTATATAAAACTAGCACATGGGGAATATTTACATGTTTTGATCCTATATTTAATCACATACAAGACATATAAACCTATACTAGTGTTAATGACATGTAGTAGGGTCGATGGTCAACAATTACCTATATCTGACACATAAGGTGCCCATGTAATCTTCCATCGGTAACCTTCTGTAACTAAGGGAGTGCAAAATGGCTCTGCCTGCTGTGCAGATTTAATCCCCCCGTACGATTACGTCCCGGGAACTCCACCATGAATGCTTCTCTCTAGGCCTACAGAGGCAAAAGGGGATGAAACACCTTATCGATATCTCTAAGGTTTCAAAATGCTAACCCTAGTTTGTACTAACACTATCTCTATCAGTAACCCTTCAGGCCAATTTTTCGGCAAAATTATGTATGGTCAATCGTAACGTTGACACGAAAACCCACATGCAGACACCCACATGGTCCCAAACTATCATTACCCCAAGAACATTTAGGTTTCCTTCCATGGGGATATCAATAAGTGCACCAACATTAAAGTATACTACAGTGTGTGCCAATTTTAATGTGACAATCATGCAATTAATAAGAACATGAAGAACAAGCCAACCTAATAATCATAAACACATAAACATAGGTAGATCTACAGGATCTCCAAAAAAACCAAATCAGGACCACAAAAAAAATCCCCAAGTTATTTACTACTCCCATAGCATTGAACCCAAATATTTCATTAGATTCAATGCCCTTATCCAAAATAAAAGGAAAGAAAAAAAATTCAGGGAGAAGGAATAGCTCATTTCTCTCTCTGCCCTACTCTTAGGAGTCTTTAATAAGCATAAACTTAAACCGTAGTAGACGTATGTAGTAATAGATAATTGGACCTTGAAAAGGGCCCAAAATTGGGCAAAAAACCCTAGAACTAAAAATGGTACAACCTGTACAATGGGTCACGGTCATGCCGGTTGGAGCTAACACGACCCTTATCGCATGGCACAGTCGTACGAGGATGGTTCTGACTCTTTACACGGCCGTGTTTACTATGTTTAGCATAGACTTTGCCGGTTGGCGTGACCCATCGGCTGGTCCTCTCATTTTGAACTTCTAATACATGCGCCCTGTATTATTTTGCTTGGGTCGTTGGTTAAAAGTACTTCTTGATAAGTTGAACGACACATGCCATGTGAATTCTCGCGGACCGTCGGCTGGGAGTAATTTTCTAAGAAAAATGGTAGTGCGGCCGTGTTGTTCTTCATACCCTATGGGCTAGTCTTTGAATCTTGGACATGAAACAACATGGTCCTTGTAAAAGGGCATGGTCAGTGTCCATACTCAGCCCAAAAGAAATTGGGGCGACGTGAGCATCTCGTGCTAAGAGGCTGTGGCACAGCCATGCTGGTGGCACGGTCCATGTCGGGCGGCATCTGACACGGCTGTGTGGCCGGCATGACCGTGTCAGCAGGCTGGTGCTACCCGTCCTGTCAATTTATGCTGTCATTTCATCTTGAGTATATTTGAACTTTCACTCCACCTTTTTATTGCTCAATTCCATCTATTACCATGTTTTTGGGTACATGGTCTTCTCCCTACTACCATCATTCCGAATGGTCTTCAAATATCTACTACCACCCTTACATATGGCCTTCTACAAACTATGCTGTAATCCTCACGAACAACCTACTAGTAAGCTCACAAAATAAAATATAAGTGCTCGTGAGGACAAAGTGTCCATTAGATCCAATTAAGTCTACAAAACTCTTGATTTAGATATGAAAACTAACAACGGTCATGTAAACCCTTTGTAGTGTAAACCTTACTAAAACTAGCAATAAACCAAACAAAAAATAATGACAAACGTGTCAAATGCATTGGTTAACGCATGTATAAAGGTGCAAATTAGGAAGTTGCCCAGCTAAGACTATAAACCTTGTTCCGTGAACATATGCAATAAGTGGGTTACTCGATGCCCATTTCGATTCCCATTGTTCCCTAACCTAGGTTGGAATAGGGGCAAGGAACAGTGTCACCTTTTTGGATTCAAGGTCAGTTGAATCCTGAAATATCCTGCTAAAAGGGTTAGGGGTGCTATGGTCAGGAACCTATGACCCTTGTGTATCCAGGCAGTATGGGAGTTGGATTTCACTCGGGGAACATGGTCTCATAGCCCATGTATGCTTTCATTTACGTGGAGCCTCCTCGAGGGTTGCACGGTTGCACCAGACCAAGGAATTTTTATCGGGATAAATGGAGACGCGCAGGGAAGAGAGTTGGACAGATTGATAAGGCCAACGGGAGAAACCGAGGGATCCCTCTTTAATTCGATGATAACCATGGTTCGATGGCCAGTCAACAGAAAGCCACGAGAGGGGTTTCCGACCTATGGAGGAGATTAGGATCCGTAAGAATTTATTCAAACTTTTCTTAGTTTGATGAACTCTCGGGACTTCGATGAGAGGTTAACTTGTAAGCTATTGGCCAGCTATCTTCCAGCGAAGGCTCAGAAATGGTTTAACAATTTTCCCAGAGGTTTCCTGCACTCATATCGAGATTTCAGTGGGGCACTGTTGAGTCAATACTACAAAAAATAAGAAGTTCAGGAAGACCCTGATGGAATTCTATCATACAAAGTAGAGACAGGGGTAATCTATTGTTGCATTATATCGAAGATATATTGACAAGAGTCTAAGAGTCATCGAAGAAATTGTGAATAAGGTGATTCATGGGTACTTGATAGGAATGGAGGATCTGGAGTTGTACAAGAAATTAACGGTGAACACCCCTAAAATGTTCTAGATGTTTTAGGAGGTGGTAGAGCAACATTTGAAAGTCGAGGAGGCGACTAGAAATACGAGAGAGGGAAAGATGGAGAAATAGGTCAAACGCAACAATCCTCGAGGGAAGAGGGCCATGGGGATGGCAAGGTCAGGGCTTGAAAATACACGTCCATGCGATGCTCCCAAGAAGATATTTGGAGCATTCATAGAGGTGTGTTCCAAGCACCCCCACCGATGAAAGATAAGAATGGGGATGTTTCTGCAAGGAGAGGCACTGTGATCACTGTAGGGATTGTGGTCATCATACAAACTATTGCTCCCACCTCAAGATGTAAATCAAATGGTGTGAAAGGGAAGACCTTTTGAAAAAGCCTAACCTCTGTCAAACTTTTTGAGATGATACTTCGACGTAGAAAAATGAACTCGGAAATTGGTGACCCTATAGGAGAAATTTTAATTCTGCAAATAGGGCTGAATGTCTACCTCTAGCTTAGAGATGGGAATGTGGAGATGATCCACACCTAAATCAGCCTGTGGAAAATCATTATGGGAACGAAGGAAACCTTGTTATTTATAGGGTGATCAATGTCATCAATGGGATCGTAGGAGAAAGTTCCTCAAACACAGTAAGAAAGCCGACTCAAGATATATCCTGGAAAGAGAGCCGACACACAAAAGATTCAGCATAGACACAACGATCACATTTTTTAATACAGGTGTAGTTCCCAATCAAACCCCACATGTAGACCCCATGGTGATTTCTGCGATGATTGGAACTTCTATCTGTAACACTCTGGGCCAATTTGCCAGCTAAGACTAGTTTATGGTCTATCGTAACGTTGACTCGGCGACCCACATACACACACTCATATGGTCCCAGACTATCGTTACCTCAAGCACATATAGGTTTCCTTCCTCGGGGAATATCAATAAGTGCACCAACATGAATATTAACTACGGTGTGGGTCAATGTTAGTGTGACAATCATGCAATTAATAAGAACATGAAGAACAAGCCAACACAATAATCATTAACCTATAAAAATAGGTAGATCTAAAGAATCCCACAAAACAAACACCAAATAAGAAATACAAATAAAATTCCCAAGTTAATTAAATACCCCCTAAGCATTAAACCCAAAGATTTCATTGGATTCAATGCCTTTGGGCAAAAGAAAAATAAAGAGAAGAAGAAAAAAGATTTTAGAGAGAAGGAAGGCTCCATTCTCGCTCTACCTTATTCTTAAGAGTCTAAAAATGAGCATAAACTTAAACCCTAGTAGACGTAGGTATATATATATATTAGTAGGAATTGGTCCCTGAAAAACTCTAGCAACTGCAAATGACATAGGGTGTACAACCTGGCACGGCCATACCAGCCAGTTAGCCTTGTGCTGACACGGGCTGGCCGGTCAAGCACGACTTGTAGACTCGTGCTGACATGCGCCATTGGCTAGTGCTCTATTTGGAATTTTTGAATCATGAGCCCCATGTTGTTTGGCATGGGACATTGACTGGAAGCAGTTCTTGATCATTTGAACGACGTGGGCCATGTCATTCTTCGCACCACGTGGGCTGGTTTTTGCATTTTTTAGTTGAAATAACACGGACCGTGTGAATGGGCACCATCTTTTTCCATACTTAGCCTCACGGATAATTTTGGTGACACGGGCCAGCAACTGATAACGGTTCATGCCAAGAGGTGTGGAACAACCTGTGCTATGAGGCACAGTTCGTGTTGGGCACCGCTGGCACGGGCCGTGCTAGAAGGGCTGGTCCGTGATGGAGGGGTAGCCTCTTAACGGCTGGTGCAGATTAGTGCTAGCCAGTCGGGTGGTCAGCTGGTTCATGTTGGTTGATGGTGTCGTTACATTTTTGACAGGTTTGAACTCCAATTCCGCCTTTTTAGCACAATCTCATCTACTACCTTTCTTTTAGTTTATTGCCTTACATCTACTACCATCCTTGTGAATGGCCTTCAAATATCTTCTACCACCCTCGCAGATGACCTTCTACAAAATAATGTTGAAGTGCTCACGAACAACCTACAAATAAGCTCACAAAAAATATCTAGGTGCTCGTGAGGACAAAGTGTTCATTTAATTCAATTAAGTCTACAAAACTCAGGATTTAGATAAGAAAACCAACAACGATCATTCAAACCTTTTGTAATGTAAATGTAACTAAAACTAGCAATCAACCGAACAAAACCTGATAACAAATATGTCAAATGCATTGGTTAATGCCTACAATAAAGTGCACATCATCCCACCACACTTAAACCTTTACTCGTCCTTGTGTAAACAAAAATGAGAAAAGATCCAAGAGGAATTTAGCATGCAGAGATACGCAAACCAATATATTCAACTTATTCCTCAGCTACCATAGTTCCCCCAAAGATTGTAAGAATCTCACAACTCTCACACCTCCGAACATGTTAAAGTAACCTATCCAACAAAATTCCATCCAACAAAAAAGGCAAAGTGTATATGTGATAAGTGTGAAGCCGAACCTACTTCGCCGAAAGAAACCGCCAATGAAAATCCAAGAGATTCTTCCATTTTGAAGTTTCCATTTTCTCTCAATTTCTCTCAATTTTTCTAGGAACCCTTTGGGGTTTTCATCCTAGCATTCCCACATGTTGAGTCCATCATTCACCTTTTCCTACACCAACCTCTCATTTTTGCTTAGGTTTTTCAACCCAATCAGGCCTTACCTCTCATTTTTTTTCCCTAGGTCTATAAACTTAGCAGGATTTTCTCCCATTGTTGCCAAAGTTGGCCTTTCGGGTTTCCGACTTAGTAGGGTATATATTTTTTTCATTTTTTGTAGTACAAAATGCCCCAAATATAGGCTTCATACTACATGAAGATAAGCAAAACAAAACGTTACACAACCAAGATTCTCCCAAAACATCCCAACAACAAAAATTATAACACCATAAAGATCAAAGCACACCACCAAAGTGCATCTAAAGCATCCCAAACAAAACGACATCAAGAATACAAATGAATCTCAAGATGAAAAACTCCTAGGTATTCCCCACTCCCTCCCCCACACTTGAAATTTACATTGTCCCTAATGAAATGAAATAATATAAATCATAAGTGAGAAAGAGAAAAATAGTGGAACTCACTCGTGTGACCCCGAAGGGTCCTCCTTCAAGTGTCTTGTCTCGCGTCTCCTCATTTGTTCATGTCACATTTCCTGCCTCTCGATGGGAATAATGTCCTAAAAACCATCAAGCCTTGAGATAAGGATTCTCTCAATTAATTGCTCAATAGCCTCTTCTTTGACATCCAACCTCTCATCTAACATAGGAAACTCCTCCTTAACTTCCCGCTCGATGGAAGTCCAATCTAGATCCCCAAACTCACATTGTGTACTCCATAGAGTCTAACCTAGTACCAAACTCATCAAATCTTAAACTCATCCCTCCTACCGCATGACCAACCTTTGCACAATTTGGGTAGAACTCGCAAATTGTTCCCCAAAACTGCGCAGTTGCTGAAGAAGTCTACGGGTAGATGAGTGCAGCTATGTGGTACCCTTGATAGAGTCTCACCATCCTCTTCCTCAATGTTCATGTCCAGGCCTGAGAATATTCTTTAGAAATATTTCTCAAACCGCAGATTGGGTGATAGAAACAAGTCCTATAATAGAGTGTCTTTTTTGAGAGCAGTGTGCTCCTATCGTGGAAGAATCATGAAACTTAAAATTGTAGCGCCACCGTACAACCAAATAAACCGGTCCTCCGAGGTGGTGTTAGCAATCAATGAAGCTCGTGCTAACTTTTCTATAGAGTACCTTGTCCCCGAATGACCTAAGTTTGCCAATGTGAATGGAGAAGGAATCGGACGCCCCAAATGTTGAGCTAAGAGTCCGACCATGCCTCCCATTGGTATCTTTCCGCCCTTCTTGTTTCACACGGCCAAGAATTTTTCCATGAAGGCCCACACCATATTGGGCTAGAATTTCCCCTATGGAGTCATTCCCCAAAAGACTTGGACGTTCACATTGGAGCACTGTGAGATCTCTCTGTGGCAGAATACCCCAATGGATAAGAGTAGTTAGATATACCGCAACGTCTGATGAACTATTCTGGTATTCTTTCATAGATTTTTCCTCTATATTCCCTAAAGAATCCTCTAAAAATTTCTCAATGAAAATGGAAGGCCTTGTTAGTGTGTCTTCGGAACCTCTTTCTCGTATTTTCACCCGAACGCTTTGGAAATATCCCAATGTAACATAGGGTACTCCTTATCATCCAAGTGGAAACGGATGACCCTCCTCCCATCATTGTCGGTTGCTTGCTCTAAGGTCACCAAAAACTTCGAAGTCTACCGTATGTAAGTCTTGGAATGCTTGTCTAAGAAACCCACTAGGCCTATTATGCTTAGCAAAATATGTGATGGGCTCGATTAGGCCTAGATCTGTCATGGTCTCCTTGCATGCAAACTTTGTCTCCAATGTGGTCCTCTTTAGGCTATTCAAGTACTTCCATCTTCAGGCTTCACTCCCGGAAATGGTGGTCAACCCTATGAACTCTTCAACAACAAAGACGGGGTTAGGAGGAAGGGAAGTCGTCGACTCTCATCTCCCAACCTTGGCCGACTTCCTATTTTCGACCTATTCCTTTTTGGAGCCATCCTATCACAACATGAAAAAGGTGGTAATGTAAGAATACACAAAGGCATGCATCAAGTATCATTCAAGAAGAACACTCTTCCTTAATAGCCAACACATTCCAAATGATTCTGTCTAAACATAAAGGCTATTCAATCAAGAATCATTCTTTCTAACCAACAAACTCATGACAAATCATAGCACCCCATCAAGAATCATTCCTCCTAAACAACCACAACCAATGAAGATCATATCATCAAAGAAAAAAAAACATATACTTTCCCACATTTAGTTCAATACAGGATCATTCATTTAACCCAAATACTTCCCCAAAAACACAATAATTTTTTGAAATTCAAGATTTTCATCACAACACCATCATGCTAAATAAAGCAAGTAAATATAAATCTCAAAGGATTACCTGGAATTTGAAGCTAAGAGCTGAAAAATCCACAAAAAAAGAAGCAACAATGCTAATTTTGGAGAGAGAAAGTTTCGAGTTTCATTGAATGAGCTAAATTATTCCTATGGGTAGGAGAATGTACTATGAACTCTTATTTTCAGCAATTCATGATCCTCCAAAAGAAGGTGATTTAGGAGGGAGGTACAAAGGATATAAGGATGGCATAGTTGAAAATAGAAACTATAGGGGACAAAAGTACTAATTAATTAGTGCCTAAGGGAGGTGGTGATGTTTAGTATAGTACTATATACATAAAAAAATCCTAGAGAATAAAATATTTTCTAAATTAATGGGCCAAAATGCATGTTTTGGCTTAAAATTTTAGTTTTTTAAAAATCTGCATTTTTACCCACCTACATATTCACATGAGACCTGACACAGGTGTGCCATCTAGAGCCTCGTATTTTGGAGACTTGACAAGAGGCTTCCTCAAGTTTTGGAGGCCTGGCACGAGGTTGACTCATGTTTTGGAGGCCTGACATGAGACTTCCTAATGTTTTGGTGGCCTGGCACAAGACTGCTAGTGAACATGGCCTTTTTCCTTAGTTCCTCCTTTTAATCAAAAAATTGTCACCCAACAAGCCTTATTTCCTTCCAACTACAAAGCACGAGATTAAAACTCAAATTCATCAATTAACAAGAATTCCATCCCCAGATCCTTTGTCACACACAAAAACATGTAAAATATATCTACTAAAAGGTATAAAAAACAAAGCAAGAAAGAGCACCATATTTTAATTTTCATCTTCACAACTTATTTCTTCATGCATTTCAATCAAAAAGAACCTACCATTGGGTCTCCAAAGTTTCCATCGGCAACTCCACTCACGATGGCATCCTTATGGAGTGGTCTCTAAAAAGTGCCATCATTAACTTTAAGCGCTTTGCTCACTACAAAGAGTGAATGGCTATACCTAGCAAGTGTCAAGTTCTTAGCTATTTCCTTGAGTTTTAGAGACGGTCGAGGGACTTTTACGCCCTCTCCACTTTCCAGTAACTTTTTCATATTAGTGAGCATAGAAAAACAATCCAAGATAGACATGTTATCACTAACATCATGCAAAGCATAAGTCTCATCGACGTGATCATCACAATTGAACCGTCTCTTCATCACTCTTATCATCATCAAGAATCTCATTTAGGAGTTCATTCTCACTATCACAAGAATCTCATCTAGGTAGTCATCATCATCAATCATATAAGGTTTTCACAATGAGCAAGTTCATCACATAAAGTTATATCATTGCACATAAGAGAAGGAATAGGTGAATCATGATTATACTTATAAATATTAAATCCCGCCTTATCAGTGTCATCCTCTAGGGTTAGTGTTCCCAAATGAACATCTATCTA
>JAULKK010285973.1:0-13830 GCA_032355705.1 Rubia peregrina
GCTCAGAAGATTTTGTCGATGTATGGTAACTAATGATCGATACCTCTAGTTTGTCTTCATTGGCCTTGTGGCCCTTTGGGAGTTTCCTGAACTCCTCAGTCAGTCGAAGGCACTCGTGCAAGTTTTCAGGAGACACGAAGTCCACTGCGACTTTCGTACATGACTGATGTCGACAACGCTTAGATGTTATTGCTGTGAGCATAGTCATGAAACGGGGAAAAAACAGTTCAGGGAATGTAGTTTACCTTGAGATTTCGGACCTGATGAGGGCAGCCGGCTGGTATGAAAACAGCATCTCCAAGTTTCTGCTCAAAAGTCCAGGGCTCTATACCTATAACAATTCACAGAAATCGCAAGATAAGAAACCAAAAGGATTTATCGGATGAGTTCTTTCTTATAGTTTCGCATGAATGTCAGAAACTAACTATATTCTTCCTTCAGCTTTCTTTTGTGTTCCACGGTCAGGTAAAATGATTGATCGTGAATCGGATGAATAACCTGTGCAGTTGAAGTATAAGTTGCTGAGATCCGAATTTCAGTTTTGTATAAATATGGAAAAGGAAAGTTGCATAATTAATGAAATTTACCTGATCAACAGGGCAGCAGTAAGTGTGTCTGAATTCTAAGGCGTGCTTTATCAGATACTCTTTCAATTTTGGCACATCTTCCCTCCTGAAGATATCCCAAAGGGCACCTCCTGTTCCATCAGCCGATGAAAGGCAAGGTTGTTCACTCTTTTCTGATGGGCCGTGGCCACTGAAATGGACAGTTTCTCCGGTGTATTCTTTCCTTACACTGATGTCCTTCTCTCGCTCGAGTTTTTCTTTCTCGTCCTGAGCTTTGTGTCTCTTCTTCAGGTTCCCGATTGCAGAAAATTGTTGCTCGGATACCGACACTTCCGCTATATGAGTCAGAATATTCAGCGCATCGGACATATCACAGTGAAGCTTGGTTACAGAATCACCTCTCCCGAGTTCTTCTGCAATCCCATATGCTATATATGTTTTTGGACCTAGATCAGGCTTCAAGATGGTATTTGGCACCTTCACTGCCAGATTCAGGAAACCGACTCTGGGGTCTGTGTATTCGGAGAATGGCAGCGCACTAATGAACTCATCACAATGCCGCGGCAGCAGATTATCAAACTTATCAGATGGAGGCCAGTCCTTAAGTTTGAGCATCTCCGGCCACAAGTTATAGTAAGTTCTTCCTTCTATGTAGCCCTTGAAAAACTGACGCGTATTGATTTCAACCTGCCAAAAGAGTACATATATCCTTCAAACTAGAAGTCGCCAAGGCAAGGCAAGACAAGACAAGGCAAGACATTCGACTGAAGAATATTATATCAGGGATAGGATAACAAATGAAGAAGAGACTGCTGAAAGTTACCTGACAATTAGCTAGACAATCGATAGCCTTTACCTCTGCCATATTCGAACTGACCTTTGTATCCTTGTGCTCACATAATGCACGCCACATTACCATCGGCTCCCAGCTCAATCCACTCGTTTGATCCAGAACGTTTTGGACGATTAAAGGCTCACCTCTAGCCCAATGACTCCGGAAGCGCAGCAGCTCTTCCTGTTTCAGGGTATCTTGTGAATCAGGACAGTACAAGTAGTTGTCAGTGGAGTGTATTCTAGAAGCAGCTCTCCGTGAGTGGCTGAGGCTGAATTCGGGGATAATTTTTGTGTCAATTGGATTTTCAGCTCTGCAACTAGCCAAAATATTCCATGATCTCTCCTCCAAGCTAGAGATCCATCCTGTTGGAAGCAGCCGCTTGAGCTTGAGGATACGACTTCCACATCCACCTATCTCCCTCGGAGGACACATTACATTCCCGTCCCTGGCAACTAATTTGATTATTGGTTCAACCTGGTCTTTTGAACCAGTCATCACATGGCGAAACTCGGATAGCGGCTCTCCACCGTGCATATACTCATAACCATTGTCCACGTACGGGTAAGGAGGTGCATATTGTCCGGCGACAAACTCATCATTGCGAATCTCGCGGCAGCAACTGAGACAGAGCTCGTAAGAGCACTCTGGGCAGCTCCGATGCAAGTCAATAATTGAAGTTGAACAATGATCACTGCTCCAAGATGAAGAAAGAATCATGAGACCTCTAGGACATTCAAGAAAACAATTGAAATCATCTCAGGAAATGATAACTGACCAGAAAACACGCTCATCAGCATAATAAGTTGACTGCTCTATGTCGATCACAGCTGCTGGTACACCTATAGTTATTACAATCTCCATCAGTACATACTATATTGACATAATAAACTTACACTTTTGAGTTGTAAATAACCACACCTCTGAATCTGGCTTCCATTTCTATTTCCTTGATTTGTTCGTCATTAATTTGCTTCAAGTATGGCAGAAGTAGATTAATGAAGTACTGAAGATGCTGACCCCTTTCGCCGTCGGAAAGATTTCTTTGTGAAGCCTAACAATGAAAGAAAAAGCAATATAAATAAATGGAAACTTGATTCAGTCTGCAATGAGATTTCTTTGTGATGCCAAATAACATGGAAGAAAGACAAACCTTAGAAATACCACTAGAGTGCAAGCAGAAATTGCAATTGCAGTTCCCACAGCAATACGGGCATGCTTCTGAAGCCTTTTCTACCGACAACTTGGAATACCTATGTCAAACAAATAATGTCAAAATAGTTTTGGTCAAAATAATGTTGAGGAAGAAGACAACCCTATTTAAATGTACAAAACAAGCAAAATATACATTTATAAATTACCATTTTTTAATGCAGTGGGTGCAGTAAGCTTTATCTCCACATTTATTACAAGGAACAACAGTTCTTCTGTCCCTCCGGCACTGATGGCACTTCAATGGCTCCTTTCTAATGACCTGATCCAATATCATAAGTATGCGAACTCTACTAAAAAATAAATCGATATAAGAAGTTATAAGAGATTTACATTGGTCTTTGTGCTTCTGGATCCATCCACGCTTTTCCGTTCACTTTCTGAGGTTGGCGACTCCAGTGGCCAAGATGAGGATGAGGACGATGGGTTGAGCAAGACAATCTTTCCATTATCATTTTCGTTTGATCTGTATGTAGTCCTTCTATTCGACTGAATAGAGCTCAATTTGCAACCTCCATTCCTCGTCAAATTCTTTGAGCTGGACGAAGAACCTAATACGATATCATCCTCTTCTGCTCTGTACTTAATCTTCCTAGTTGATTGAGCAGGACTCAATTTGCAACCTCCTTTCTTAGTCGCATTTCTTAATTCAGAAAACCTCTGTATGTCTTCCTCCTCGTCAACACTTGTCCCATCAAATTCTATGTAATCCCAATTCAGAAACTCGGAGCTGTATTTCTGGTTCAAAGTAGATCGACGCCGTTCTGACGCTCTTCTACACTCTGAAGTTTCGACATTTGCTGCTCCAACTGCTGGCATCTTTTGACTTTTGCAGCTTGCATCCCATTCTCCATCGCTCTCATCCCTCTTTCCCAAGCACTTCTTGGTTACACATACATTCCTTTTCCTTTTCTTTGACTTATCATCTAAAGCTTTTTGATCTGTCATTTGGTTGCTGGACCCGTATATGTCTTTGGTCAAGGCACGTGCCTGTTTCCTTGCTCTCTTTCTACCACCATTCACTGGATTGTCCTCTTCCTCTTCTGAGTAACTCGGATACCTCCTAAATGAACCTCTGCCATCTGAACATCTGCTTCCCTTCTTTGGAAGATTCTCCATCTGATTGATTAGTCCACCGGTGTTCTTTTCCACTTCCTCTTTAGAATTTAAAGCCTGATCTTCCATATTGATTTTACTGCTTTTACTGCGCCGAACACTCCTAGGTTTTCTATAACTAGTGCCTCCAGAATTCTCCAAGTCCAAACCTGCATGTACTTTCAAAGGATCTGGAATGTCGCTGTCCTCATCACTTTCATATATTATGAGCTTTCTTCTCCTTGGAGCAGGCCCCCTAAAACAAGAAGGCATCTTTAATTCCCTATCGTTGTAATCACTCAAGCTATCCTGCTTAGCAGTCAACACTGCCATATGCGCTGCAAATTCAAACCAAACAATAAGGGCTTACTATGTGCAATAGACAGACAAATAAGTAACATGAAAAGACAGATTGAGTTCTGAGAGAAAGACATCTGATAAAACGATTAACTAATCTCGTGTGGTAGCTATAAATGATTATTAGCGATCAGATAACGCAAGCTGGAAATTAAGAATCTAATGACAAGATAGAGCCTAGAGGGTCTGTGTGTTACTTTAGTTGAAGACAAGCCCCATTGATCAAAAAGGTTTCAGGAATAACTAATGAAATTTTTTAAGAAGAGCAGAATACTATATCCGCGAGAGAATAAACGACAGGGATATCATATAATAAGCATTACTATAGAAGAAATCAATCGAATTCCATAAATTAACCAACAAGTAGAATATGGGAATTAATAAGCAAGCACAGGAAAAAAATCGATCAATTCGGTATTCAAAGAAGTACAGGTAACCCCAGATCAACAGCAAGAAAACATAATTAACCCAAGATCTTGATGAATAAGAAAACATAATTAACAGAAAGATATAGATTATTCCGACACCGATATAAAATTTTCCCTTTTCACAGAAGAGGCTCAAGGGACAAGTAGATACCAGAGGGATGAGTAGGATATGGAGGACTAGAGGCACTCATTGGATCTACAAGTAGCTTCAACAATCACACTGAGTTCTTCGCATAGGAAAAGTGTCGAGATTTCTCTAAATCCTATCCTTAAAACTGTATCGAATACGGAGTATAGACCGCATTTAAGCACCGACAGAGGCGATTTAATGTAAGAAATTAATAACGAAACTGAATCATTCCGAAATCTCAGCTAAATAAATTACTCCTTTTTTTTCTCAAACAAACTAAAAACCAAAAATAATCATCCCATTTTTTAATTGGTTAAGTGGACTTTAGATTGAGGCTAATTAAAGTCCAAGTACAAGTGTAGCTAACAAGACGAGCCAGGGGGAAAGCTAAAGTCAGATTCCTCTCTAAACAACAGGCAACCCCTATATGCCAAAGCCTCCCTAGCTCTATATGCCCCCAAATTGATCTCAAGCTCAGGACAAATACAAAAATAAAACTGAAATGCAGCTCCCAATAGGGTTCTTAGGAAATCAAAAAAACAGCAAAAGAAATAATTATACCAATCCAGCAAAACAAGAAACATGAATAGGCCAATAGGTTTCTTAGGAAATTAAAAATCTGCAAAAGAAATTGATTCAATCCAGCAAAACCAAAAACGTGAAAAGGATTCTTAGAGAATCGAAAAAACAGAAAAAGTCCAATAAATCCAGCCAAAGCACACAAGAAAAGACCTTCTCCTCATCTCCCATATCCATTCAAACATTAAACACGTTAGCTATTCATCAGCTGCTGGGCACACAAAGAAGCTCAAAACTCATCCGAAAATTCCACAATCACATCTCATGCAAATACACATCGATCAAAACAAGAATCGGCAATCAAAAGAACACCCAGAATTCAGCAAAAAAAACACATGAGTACAATGCCGGAGGATCAAAAAAACCCAACTCACTCGAATAATTAGCATTGATCATGGAAGTGCATGGCGATCAGAAAATCAGGTCGACAAACCTCGCAATTGGGACTCAATCAAGTAAACGGCAACCAATATATAATCGGAGACGAAGGATTCTTGATATACAGTGGGCGGAAAGCAGAAAACAGCAGAATGAAGGAGGAGGAGTCAACATTAACAAGACGAGGAATATATATATATACAGTATAATATTAATTTTACCATTAAAGGGTAGTTCGCGGTTAGTTTTGCATTTTAACCCCGACTTGAATTGGATAAAAATTGTAAAACCCGTTTCCTAGAATATTGTTTGTTACTTTCTTGGAAAGTAATCCATGATTTCTGTTCCCAATTGGATTTACCTCACGGGAGGTAACTTTCGCTTCTTTTTTCTTCTTTATTTAGCACGTGCGAAGTTCATTCCCTTTTCCCAAATATCCTTTCCACAAACTTATGGGAAAATGAAGTTTAATTAGAATAATAAAAGGTAAAAAGTTTTAGTTGCAATATTATTTTTTTATTATGCAACATGTAGTAGCTATAAAGTTTATAACCGGTTCATGCAACCCGAAAATTTTATCTTCATTTCTTCTAATTTGCACTTTAAACCTTGGTCTTTCCATGACTTATGGAAAGACCGTCTTTCAAGAAACGGACTCTTGATTATATAGAGTAAAAGAATAAAAATCAGTATCATATTATAATATTAGTATGTTATTTTTAGATAAATTTGGTCTAATATAGTCAAAATGACTTCAATATCCCGGTTGACAGAAAGCAAACAATTTCTATTATATGGTGCTTGGGAAAAAAATTGTTATACTCCCGGTTTGTTTTACATTTACTAAAATTGGATGTCATCTTCTTAATATGTGTAGTATATACTTCACTAGTTAGCCTAATTTTATTATATGGTAAGTTGACATTTTGACCGTAACGGTACTATATAAGGTTATAAATTATTTTATTTTAAAATTTTAATAATAAATAATGAGACCGTATCTTGAAAGATGGTCTTTCCATAAGTTATTGAAAGACAAAGGTATAAATGGTAAATTAGAAGAAATCATGATTAAACTTTCGGGTTGCATTAATCGGGTCATAAACTTATAAATACTATATATTGCATAATAAATTATTAAATTGCAACTAAAATCTTTTACTTTTCTATAATTTAATTCAACCTGTCTTTTCATATACCTATGAATAGACAGTCTTTCTCAAGACTTTACCATAACTGATCATTAAAATTCATTAAAGTTATTATAAATTTACAATTAATGGATGGACTTCATTTGACATCTCCAATAAAAATATTTGGGTTATCATTTGTCATGGAGACATTTTGCGCTTTGCCATATAAATCCAAAGGCAAATGTTCAACCTAAAATTAAAGTGTATGGTTTGTCATAATTCCATGGAGAAAAATAAATCACCCAACCATGCCTTTTATCCCATTCTTTATAATATATATATTTTTGTGAATCTTTTTAACAAACTCAATATAACATAAATTGATGAACCCTCTCTCAAGGATTGATAATTTGAAGAAACCAAAGAGTTATTTGTTGAAGTGGATTTTCTTGTTTTGATAGGTTATTCATAGAGTTATTTGATTATATTCACTTACATGTAGTCTACAAAATTTATTCATGACTAATTAATCTTTTTGCCCCCTAATATTTCAAACACTAGTATTTAGACTCTAACAAAAATAAAATGTAACATCCTAACATAATTTAAATTTTGTTTTGGGCATGGGTAAGTACATTTAAAATTTTAATTTCCTTTCCTTCAGTTTCACTCCTTCATTATTATTCCAGCCGATAGGTATAGAGTTTCTCCGCTAAACTACCAATGGGAAGCTAATATACCCTCAATTCAATGACTCCACTGATGGATTTAAAACGATGGGCAGTGAATTCCTCCACCTTCTACGGGCACGTTTGGGGAGAAACTAGAGGAATAGCGACAAAAACGGGAATCACCGCCTGGAAGATCTGTTGGTTCGCAATATGTTTATACTCCAGCATACTAGCAACGATAAACAAAGCAATATCTGACGGAGTACACATTGTTTTTCCGTGGGGCTAATGGTTGTGTGCCAAAGTACAACCATGACAACATTATAATCCGGGGTTTTGCACCTGTAATAACACGGTTGTGTCCTGCTCATCGGGGAACTCAGATTGCTAGCCATACACAATATTAAACTTTATTATGTGGATTATCACCATCGACGAGAAGTTCCTTGCTGACATGGCTCTTAGCGACATGAGTACGTACGACGACGACATTTTTGTCTACTCTGCCAAAAATGTGATTTTACTCTTAGTGCCGGATATAGATGGGGCCAACGGAGCACATGTCCCCACTGACCCCATCTTTAAAGCTTTATATTATATATATATATATTGTATATGTGCTTATAATATTATTTTAAAAATCATTAACAACATTAAATAGATTTATTTGTTGTACAATTTTCCACTTTATCCATCTTAATTAACATTCTACTTTTATTTAAAACAATATTTTTAATTCTTATCAATTTACCTATCTTAAACTCTTTATCTCCTACAACAAGTATTGGCTAAATTTTATAACATTTACAAACAATAGATTTTGGCAAGTTATCATTTAATTCATTCATTATCATAATAAAAAATTACCCTATGACTTCTTGCTTTAAGAGACTGTCTGCACTCCCCAATCTACTCATTTTAATTTTTTTTTAAATTGTTGGATAATTCGTAAGAAAATTATTGATATGAGGATCTATAAATAAAATTTATACTAATTAATTATGTTCCAACTATTTGCAATGAAATGAAATGTTCTTACTTCACTTAATGATTGTCTTATTGTATTCACCAGAAAAAAATATCTTTTGGAGTTGATGGAGAACGAGTTATTAAAAATTATCAAAATATGAAAATCCATTGAAAATATTGAATTATATCAAAATTATTTTATTTATCATGAGGTTAAGGTTTCATTAATATCTTTTAATTAATATTACTTTTTAAATATACAATTAACTACTATTAACGTGCCCCCATTAAATTAGTTTTCTAGTTGCTAGAGCTTAGATCTAGGATTTTAGGAGGGAATTATTGGAGGGAGAATTATCGAGTTGGTCGATCGGGAATCTAAGGATTGGATGAAAAATCTAGAGGTTCATGGGAAAGAGCAAATTCAGGGTAAGGTGGAGGTTAGGAGAATTGGTTGATGTCATGATGATATTAGTAGGTGGAGGCTGTGGGTTTTGGGTAAGGAAGAAGGAGGGTGACAATAAATTATTATTTTTGGAAATAATTAAATTAATTTTGACAAAATTAGGTCTAATGGATTGTTACAATGGATATTTAGATTACGATATGAATACTATATTATAGTTTTGGTAGGGAGAGATTTTGTGCATATTTTGGGTAGGAGCTAAATATTAATATTTGAAATATGTTAAAACATTAAAAAAATCTTAGTAAAATGATAAAATAACGAAGAATGATAATTAGCATACTAAGTTAGCTTGAGAATAAACTATATATAGGCATGTGTAGAACTTTATCTAACTGATATAATTATAATGGCAACAATTTTAATGCGATCGAAAGTGACAATTTACTATCAACCTTTATTGTGCTATATGTGTAGATTCTTGATTGTATTTACATAGGCATGTCATTTAACGAATTTTCGAGGAAAATAATAGACTGCGACAAATGCATGGCATAATACTTACCAATAGGTAATCAAACACACGTGTGAATATTTTGTAAAATAATAAGTTTATATTGATAAAAATATATTTGAAGATCTTTAGATAAAAATTTCTCTCTAGCTAGGTGCGATTACACACACTCGTAGGTATACTTTTTCGATGTCTTGGAAACTCTGATTCAGCGTTCAACGCAGCCATTCGCAGATCGGGTGGCTGGAAATTGGTAAAGAAAACACTTAATCGGGTGAGAAATGAAGGAGAGGAGAAGTAAAAAAAAATGGAACATCAATGTGATTTGAGGAAGTATGAGGGATTGAAATGAGTTATAAACAGTGATGGGGTCGACAAAATTACTCCAAGAACAACGGTGGTGGAGGAAGGAGAAACAAAAGCACAAGGAGAAGAATCCCTAGGGTTTAACCCGCCGGTCAAAAGCAAGATGCAAAATTCAGAAGGAAGTTTGGATATTAATGATGAGAAGCTGGAAGGTAAAAGGATGACATGGGGAGATCGAATGAAAGGTGAAGAAGTTCGAAGATCTTAAAGAAGTGAAATATCACAAACCAATCACAGTGGAAGGTATGGAAATGACAAAGATAACTAATGAGGAAATTGAAGAGAGCATGAAGCAGTGGGAATCAACTGCAATTTGTAAGATACTGGGAAGCGATCCACCTTTCAAGATAATTGAAGGTTTCTTTGCCAAAATTTGAGGTAAAAAATAATTGAATGTATAGATGATTAAGAAAGCCATTTTCTTAGTTAAATTCATATCAAAATCGTGTAGAGATGAGATAGTAGAAAATGGAAATATCTTCTTCGATGGAAAACCAGTTATTGTCAAACCATGGTCATAAATGTTTGTTTTTTGAACTGAATACTATACTTGTTTGGATCCAATTGCCTGCATTAACCATAGTGTACTGGAAGCCGAGATTGATTAATAAAATTGTGATCCCAATAGAAAAACCTATATGCCTGGATAGAGCTACGTTGGATAAATAAAGATTAACATATGCTAGAGTAAAAATTGAGATGGAAAGCGGTGACTTTATGCCAGATAAGGTTCTGTATATGAATGAAACAAAGTTAATTGTGTAGCAGTAACTTATTTTTTAATGTAAGCTTGTGAAATGCAATAGATGTGAGATGTTAGGGCATACTGAACCTTAAGCAGAAAGGAAATGCAGAAAGTTGAAGATCAAGATAAAAAAAATTATATACCATTGAAAGTTAATAGAACTGATGTACGTATGAGAAAGAAAAAAATAGTAGTGGGAAAGAATGAAAAGGGCAGAGAAGAAATAGTGCACAATGCAACAAAAATCTAGAGAAAAAAAAGTTCAAATGAAGGGAGTCAGAGATTGAGGATAAATATGGATAATTTAGAATTGCAACATGAAGGTAACAAATCCTCCTGATGATTAACAATTGGCTGAGCTAGAACATTAGGGGATTAAATAAATCTAGTAAACACAATGTGGTGAGGAAGTTCTGCTTGCAAAATGGAATCAGTATGCTGGGACTACTAGAAACAAAAAATAAAATTAAAAAAATGAAGAAGTATGGAAAAAGTGGGGTTGAACTGGAATCTGGTAACTGATGGTGATATAACTACAGGAGGAAGAATATGGGTGGCTTGGGGATAAAAGTGTAATGGAAGTTAATGTGATGAATATAGAAAAGCAATGAATGGATATGGATTATCTGATTAAAACAATAGGTCAGGAATGTTACTACACATCCGCATATGGCTTGTAGACTGCTCAGAAAAGAGAACCAATATGGGAGTATTGGAAAAACATGGGGAGAAGAAACAGACCAAGGGTGCTCATTGGCGATTTCAATTCACCTTTAGAATTGAAAGACAAACTGGGAGGGATACCAATAGAAGAGAAGGAGATAAAAGACTTCCAAGAGATGATGGAGGAACTCAAAACATTGGAAATTAAGACCATAGGAGTGCAGTATACATGGTGCAACAAGAGAACATGAGCTAAAAAAAATCTTAAGATTGATAGAGTAATGGTAAATCAAAACTGGTTGGAGAGCATGAAGGGAGTTACTATGAAGTGAAGGATGATCAAATCTCTAACCATAAGCCATTGATCATAAGATTTGATGGAGAGGTTAGAAAAATCAAAAAACCTTTCAAATATTACAAATTTTGTGAACTGTCACCAGTATTTGAAGAAACTGTGGCACAAATATGGAAGAACGGGAGGAATAGAATATCATCTGATATTGCCATTACATTGAAAATTCTGGAATAAACCTTAACCAGGTTGAATAGAAGGGATTTTGGAGAAATAGAAGAAAAAGTGGAGAAATACAAAGAAGAGTGGAAAGAAGCACAAGCAAGGTTTAATGATGATCCATTGAAGAACTGCAAGAATATAAGGCAGGATCATAAGAGAAGTGGAGGTACTGCAAGAAGCTGAATAATAATTTTTGCAACAAAAAACAAAGATACAATGGTTGAGTGAAGGAGATAGGCCCACCAAACTATTTTATGATGCCATGAAAAATAGGTAGTACATGAATAAGATTCTATCACTGGAGGATGGGGATAAAATGGTAACTGAATAGGATGATATAGAAGTGCAACTGGTGGAGCATTTCAAAAAAAAAAATGGGATGTTTGGTTAAAACAGTGAAATACAAAGACTTGGGTGAGACGGTCTCACATAATTTTATGGTGAGACGGGGGATTTAAGTAGAATTATTTAAAAATGAGAATGACATGGGGTACTTTTTGTAATTTATAAAACTTTAGTTTGTACTTTGTCTCACCATAAGTTATGGTGAGACGGTCTCATATAAGTCTTTCTCTAAATTAGATAAGAACATTGTGCAGTATGGGAACACCCTGACTATTCAACAACAGACCAGCCTCATCAAGCCTACAACAGATTCAGAAATTCTGAGTGCCCTGAAAGGAATTCATGCAACATAAAGTCCTGGAAACTATGGTTTTTCTAGTAATTTTTAAAGGAATTTTGGAAGATAATAGGGGGAGATCTGACTAAAGCGGTGAAAGGACTTTTCAAGGGACATGAAATTCCATAAATATTGAGCAATAATGTGATAACCATAATGCCCAAAGTTCCACAACCACATGTAGCATATGATTTTAGACCTACTGCTCAGTTATATACAAAATGATAACTAAAATCATTTGTACTTGATTAAGTGAAGTATTACCATCTATAATAAGTGTGAATCAAAGTGCATTTATTAGAGAAAGGTAAAAGCACATAATGTCCTATTAGCACAAGAATTGTTGCACAAATACAAGAATGATATTATGAGGCTTAACTATGTTTTGCAATTAGATGCCAATAAAGCTTTTGATAATATAAGCTGATATTTCTTGTGGAGTTGCCTCATATAATTGAAGTTTTTAGATTTAATGATAGAATGGGTAATGAGATGCATTACTAGCTCTTCCTGTTTTCTTGCTTGTGAATGGTAAACACTCAATATCATTTACAACAAAAAAGGGTGTTAAACAAGGTGATCCTATGTCACCCTTATTATTTGTAGTATGCATGGAGTATTTGACCAAATTGTTGAATAGGAGTTTCAGGATGAAGGAGGCTGAATATCACCAAAGATGTGGGAAAATAGGGGTTCACTCACTTATTTTTGCAGCTGACTTATTGTTATTCTGTGCAGCAAAAAAGTAAAAATTTATATTTGTAAAAAAGGATTTAAAGAAGTTTCAGGTTGTGGTTGGTCATGGGATGAATGAAGCCAAGTCCAAAATCTATTTCTCAAAATTGGATACAATGGAACAGGATATGTTAGCTACTATCTTTCAGGCTGTCAGAGGAGAATTTCCCATGAAATACCCTAGTTTACCACTTTCAACAGTGAAGTGGGACAAAGGTGATTGTGAGAACATGATAGACAAGGTCAAGAGCGGGATTTTTTTAAAAATGAATTCAAGAGTATTATCACATGCTAGAAAGTTTCTGCTTATAAATTTTGTTATTTTGAGTATCACATAATACTGGAGCAGCATTATGGAATTACCTCTATAAATAGGCCGAATCAATCAGAATAATTAGAGATGATGACGATATATCAGATTGAAGACAATCAGATAAACATGTTTCTGAGATTAGGGTTAGGTTTTCACCTCTATAAATAGGGCGTCTAGGACTCCAGCAAACCTGCACCACTCGAGTACTCCTTCTCTGTCTCTCGGATTCTTCTTATCCTTTTCTGTCCCGATCTCGTGTTATCCCTCTGTCGGACTGGTGATAGTGCTTGCGAGCCTAGCGTGAATCCGATGTAACTCTTATGTGTTTAAGGAGTTGCCTTCGGTGGTTTTATCCTGGAGAACGATACACATACTGGGCTAATTCATTTCAAGGGCAGTGAACGTTGTTCGCGACTCCACATTTATGTGATTGCATGTAATTATGTTGCTGCTTTATGTAAATCACATGTCTTTATGCTTTCAATTATTTTGTATTGATTTTAGCATGACACTGTAATGCATGATCAATTAATAGAGTTATT
>JAULKK010285992.1:0-13829 GCA_032355705.1 Rubia peregrina
AGACAAATCTAACGATATGTCACATGATATATTTATTGTTTATATATTAATTTATATTTAGGGTCAAAGTTTGTAAATTTTGACTCTGAAAAAGCAAATAGGAAGTTTAAAGTGGGATGGGGGAGTATGTTGCATGGCGTAAAAAGTATCTTTTTAAAACTTGTTAATGGGAGCGAACATGCTTTTCTAGTTTGGAATTATAATGTTCCCAAATCCAAACTTTCTAAGGTAGGGGTTCGTCTCAATGCTGAGTCCAAGGTTGTATTAACACTCAGCAAACATTCAATCTATCTTCCCCATGTTGATTCTGAGAGGGAAGGTGTTTGTTTGTTGTTATCTTGTTATTTTACATTGTCCTACTAATTTTTATCCCTTACTCTTCTTATTGTCCCATTATTTTTGCGTGTTCTTCTGACTTGTTTTGTATACTGGAATGCAGATATAGATTTAGCTAAGCGTTCCGTTGAGAGGACATTTTTTTTCTGATGATGAAAATTAAGGAACCAGAAGCTACGCCTACCTAAACAAATGACAACACTGTAACTCTTTCCCACGAACGAATGTTTCCAAAGAAATTTCTCATTTAATAACTACTGAAGCTATAGCCAATGAAGGTGGAGTGGTAGCCGCTGGCAATGCCTCTAATAACTTCAAAATAAGGAGGAAAAATGATCAAAATGGTGGATAATCAAGCAACTTGGAGCCCCCTAGGAAAAAAGGGGTGTACTAGCTACTCTCATCCTAAGCTTCCACTGTGAAGCCATAACTTAATGATAGAATGAACTATTCCTCTTACTCTATCTAAACTTTAGCTCCATGAAACAATAATTGTGGTATGTTTGTTTAAAAAATTGAAATTATTTTTGGTTTGATTTGATGTTCCTTTATTACGATGTCTAACTGTTAGATTTGCTTATGTATCTTTATAGAAATGCGATAAGGTTGGTGAGAGTCTTCAGCTTGTTAGCGAGCGAGCTGCAAAATTCTCAAAGGAAGATGGTTCACTTCTGGAAAACTATCATGCCAGTGAGGAGAAGTGTGCAGCTATGAAGGTCTCTCTCAAATCTACTGAAGAACGTGCACGGGCTACCACTGAGGAGGAAGCCAAGAAGCTTCGTTTCGAGCTAGAGGATGTGGACTAATGGTCCTGTTTCACCTAGATACCTTTAAGTCCTTGTTGCTCGGCTCATTAAAAAATTCCTTCTTCAAGTTATATGAGGAATTTTCTACCTCTGTTTGCAACGTTGGTTACTGTGAAGCTCTAGTAGAATTGTGAGGACAGAACCATACTTTGAAGGATACAAAGTTGCCTAAACTTGCTAGGTTTGAGGCAGTATTGGAACAACAAAAAGAGTTTCTTAATGATGGTTTTATTAGTGTCATTTCTGACGGTGGTCATCCCTATGCCTTGCTATCTCACCTCGCTAGTCTTCCTTCTTTTCCCTCTGTGATTGAGCTGGAGAAGTGTGAAGTTGATAATTTTGAAGATCTTCCACTTGCTTCTTGTGATCCTAAGCCTTCTTCTAATCCGGAGGCCAATGTGAACATTGAGGTTTCCACTCAGCATGCGAACAAGGATGATTTTACTCCCGTTGTCCAAGATTCATCTTCTTCTCCCTCTAATGTTAATTGATCTTAGTGTTATGGATTTTGATACTTTTTATTTTTAATTTGTAACAATACTCTGATGTATGTCTACACCGTTCATACTATTTTGGATATTAATTTGGCATCGCCCTTCTAATTTTGCAAATTCTCATTGTATTTATTTATCTGTTGGGCTTTGATATTTTGGTTAATCATAAAAAATTTAAACGTCTTGACTGTTCAGTATCTAATGTTCGTTGGAATCATCGCCCTGGGTTATACTCTCCTCATTAAAATTGTCTCATTAGGCTGGTGGAAGCTACTCAGTCTTTATCCAAGAAATATCTTGAGTTTGTTTCTACTAATCGCTTCTCTAATTTAGAACCCATTCCATTATGTCTTGGATGATAACTTCTTACTTCCTCATCATATCTATCTCTTTCTGTGGCATACCCTTGTAGCAAGTTTGTATCTGAAAGCTATAGTATTGAATCTTTGGATAAGGATATCGTTCGTAGCTTAGTCGATCTTGAATATGTCGGCGCATACATGTGTTCGCTTAATCTTCCTAGTCATGTTTAGGAATGAGCGTTGTCGTTAGGTATTCATCTGAAGTATATGCTACATACTATCAACGATCTGGAAGTTGGATGGAAAAGACTTTAAAGGACATACACAAGGCACTTTTCATGAATTGAAACAATTTTGTGCTGAACAAAACAACCTTATTCAACTCCAACAGTAAAGTATGGTTAAAATGCTTAGTAAGAAAGAAGAGGCAAAGAATTTAGCTGCAAGCAAGGCCTGCGAAGCTCATCAAAAGACCTTGATTATTGATAAGCACTGTTCTCACATCGATGATTTATTGGATCGATTGAAGAACAAATAGAATAAGTTTGATCACGTTTCTTCTTTCTCAGCTAGGTAGCAAAGTAGATTTGATAAATAGTTTGCTATAAATATCTAGCTACGTAGTGAGAATGACCACCTTCGTGCTTAGTGTAATTGTCTTGATTCATGTGTGCACCAGCTTGAACAAGCTTGTGTTGGTTACATAGATAAGCTTCAGGCCCTTCCATCATCATCTCATGGTTATACTGGCCATGGAGATCTGACTGTGAATATTGGCAGGGAGGGAATTAATTTGGCTTAGTATGTTAGGTTGCATATTCGCGGATTAGAAGAAGAAGTAAAAAAACTTGGTGGCGACGAATAAGAATTATCAAGACACTGTTGATGTTATGAGTATGCAGCTTGACCGCGAGAAATTCGGCCCCATAACTGATTTTAAGGCATACTATGCGAGGTATTTCGGTCATATGGAATGAAGTGGTCAAAATCCGCATCATGCTTACTTGTACAGGAAATGGCGGTATGAACATATTCTAGATGAGGAGCACGAGGCTGAAAAATCTCATCCTTGTGGTGGTTCTTTATCATCTGGATCATCTTGCGCATCAAGGCGTATATAGTTTTTTTCTTTTATTCGATGTACTAGTTTTCTTTTTGGAATGTTTTATGTAGTACTACTATGTTATATTGATTTGTATTTTGGAATCTAGTTCATTTTTTGTTGATTAATATAAAATGTTATGTTTTTTTGCATTTGCACTTGTTCGTTTGTATATTTGTCTACGAGGTTTATTGCTTTTGTAATTAAGGGCGTAAACATTTACCATGCGAAGCTACATGGTCTATTTTTTTCTTCTATTGCAGTTTTTGTAGGCACATTTTCCTTTTTTGTAAGATCTAGGGTTTGCAAAATTATGAGTGTGTATTGTGTGAACCTGCAAGATCTATCGCTTGCTTTTATGGCTTGCCTAGTTAGGTTCATAAAGTTTCAAGATCTATAGCTTGCAAAATTGAGAGCTTGTATTGTGCGAACTCCAAGATCTATTGCTTGCTTACGTCACTGTTTTTGTAGAAATATCTACTTTTCTACAAGCTATATGGCTTGCAAAAGTAAGGTTGCGAAGTTGCAAGATCTATTGCTTGCAAAATCAAAAGGTTGTATTGTGCAACTTTCAAGATCTGTTGCTTGTTTTTTTTATTTTCTCAGCTTCCTTAAATGCCTTATAACATCTTTGTAGCTTGTTGCGTTGTGATTGGTCAAAATTAATTTTTTTACCACAATAATTGATATTTAGTTTGCAATGTGCCACAGTTGGCTATTTTTCATAAGATGAAAGTAAAGAACATGAAAAGTGATTTGCCTCATAAGACACTTTTTTGGTATTTATAATTGGCTGATGCGATTATATCACCTTCAAAACTAGACAAAGATGAGAACCCCGCCAATGATCATCTCATGGCTTCTATACAACTGAATCTTCGCTATCCTCCATTTTGAATCTACACATAGAACTTTCTTAGGTTGATCACATGCCAAGTGTTAGGGACGCTGCTGCCATCCAATCTTTCAAACTTGTAGCAGTTGGATCGGTGTCCTTTCGTTATCTTGTACGGACCATCCCACTTTGAACTTAGTTTTCCTTTTCTACTTCCAGACTTACATCATTTTTCCATGGCACGAGATCACCAATTCAAAATTACGTCTCTTTGACTTTCGCATTATATGCTCTAGCTATGTTTTCCTTATACTTTGCCTCTATGATCGTTGCCTGTTGTCTTTTTTCTTCGAGTTCGTCTAAGTTCAACCTCATCATTTCGGGATTATCATCCTCCTGGAATTTTTCCACTCGAAGACTTTAGTGTCTGATTTCCACTGGTAATATTGCCTCATGACCATAGACTAGACTTTATGGTGTTTCTCCAGTTACCTCCACTTGACTATTTACTTGAGGGTGAGCTACAGTCATGAAATTTTGTGCAATCCCTAACTTTGAGCACCATTTTATAAAGGTACCACTTGTGAATTGTGTACCATTGTCTGTGACTATAGTCTGTGGCACCCCAAAGCAACAAACTATATTCTGTCTGATAAACTTTCTTGTTACTTCTACCATGACTCTTTCCAATGGCTTCACTTTACCCCATTTCGTGAAGTAACCAATTGACATAATTAGAAATCTTTCATTGCCGGCTCCCTTTGGAAAAGGGCCAACTAGGTCGATTCCCCATTTATCAAATGGCCAAACATTATATATTCCTATTAAACCAGCTTATGGTTTATGTGATATCAAGGCATTACTTATCAAGGAATTAATTTGGTAGCTTTTGCACTTTAGCATGAAGTCATGCATGTCATTGAACATAGTTAGCCAAAAGTAACCTACCCAAATTTTCTTCTTCGTGATTGTTCGGGACCTTTGATGCATTCCACAAATCCTTCGTGTACTTCTTTCATGATTTCACCTACTTGTAATGGTTCTACACATTTTATCCATAGAGATAAGAAACCTTTTTATAACATTCCCCCTTCATAAACATAGTTTTGAGATCGCAATTCCAAATTTCTAGCCTACATCTTGTCTGTTGGAAACTCTCCCCTTACATAGTAATCTTTTAATGATGTCATTCATTTTACTTCTTCTGTCTAGAGTGTTCACACAGTTGTTATTACTGTAATTCTAACTGGGATGACCGCCACTTTCACATCCTTATGTCATATGAACAAATCAAATCTAGTTGTTGCCAATTTGCTCAAGGCATCTGTTTTTGTTTTTCACTTCTTGGTCGTGTTGAACATCAAAGTATTGGAATTGAACAATGAGCTGACGAACTCTTCTTAGATAGTTTATCAATAGCTCTTCTCGCACTTTGTAGTCTCCCCTTACTTGCTGAAGTACTATATGTGAATCGCTAAAGCACTTAACACTTTTCACCTTCACCCTGATTGTAAGGTCTAAGCCACTTATTAGTGCTTCATATTCAGCTTCATTGTTGGTGAGTGAAAAGTTGAAACAAGTGAATAACTATGCTCCCCTCCTTTTGGATTGACATGTAGTAGTTCTGCGTCGCAGCCTTCTTTGATGAAAGCTCCATCAACGAACAGTTTCCACGTGATGTCTTCCTACTTAGACTTCCTTTTGTCAATTCCAAGATTTTTTCATATTTCTCTCTCGTTCATCTGCACTTGTCATCTTCACAATGAAATCTGCTAAGGTTTGAGCCTTTATTGCAGTCTGCGGTTGGAACTGGATCTTATATTTCACTAATTTAAGAGCCCACTTGGTCATTCTACCAGAATAGTATTGATAGGGTAGTCAGTATAAACAACGATTCCATGACTCTAGAAATAAGTTCGCAATCTCTTTGCTGAATATACCTAAGCTAGAGTTAACCTTTCAACTGTCAAGTACGCCCTCTTTACACTTTGCAGTATTCTACTGATGTAGTATAGTGGTACTTATTTTTTGCCTTCTTAATGCACCAAAACTGAGCTTAATACATATATTGAAACCTTTAGGTATACATATAAGGTTCTCCAGGGATTGGTGACTTCAATGTTGGCAATACTTGAAGTTGTTCCTTCAATGACTCATACGCTTTCTGACTTTCATCACTCCAACTGAATTTTTTGACCATCTTAAAAACTTCAAAGAGGGGGAAATGCTTCTCAGGTTCCTTTGAAACAAATCTACTAAGCGATGCCAACGATCCAATTAATATATGTACTTCCTTAACTGTTTGTGGTTGAGGAAGGTAAACTATTGCTTGTAATTTTTCTGGGTTAGCCTCAATCCCCTTGGAGGATACATTGTATCTTAAGAATTTTCTTGTGCCTACTCCAATTATGCATATCTTAGGATTAAGTTTCATAACAATCGCACTTAGCGTATCTAAAGTTTCTTTCATGTCTTGCGCGAAGTTGCATATCCTTTTGTTTTTCATAACCATGTCATCAATATATACTTCGAAATTTCTTCCTATTTGATTGAAATTGGAATGTCGACTACTCTCTGATATGTTGCTCCTTCATTTTTTAGGCCAAACAACATATTCACATAGCAAAATACTCTGAAGCTTGTTATGAAGGTCATTTTTCTGCATCTTCTGGGTTAATTGGTATTTTAGTGATATTCCTTATACGTATCCAAGAAAGCTAGGACTTCGTAATCTGATATCGCTTCTACTAGCTAATAAATTTTAGGCAAATGATAAGAGTCTTTTGGGCACGCCTTATTTAGATCAGTGAAGTCTATACACATTCTTCATCCTGTGTCTGCCTTCTTTACCATCAGTATGTTTTCTTACCACTTTGGGTAGTTTACCTCATTTAGAATACCAGCCTGAAGCAAATGTCGTAACTTCCTCTTCGATCCCTTTCTTTCTATCGCAAGAAAAAATTGTTGCTTTTGCTTGACTTGCTTGACCGAATCACTAATATTCAGAGAATGGGTAGCAATTCCTAGGTTAACTTTTCCCATGTTCTATACATTCCATGCAAATGTATCTTTGTGACTTCGCAAGATTTCTAGAACCTTTTCTTTCTCCTGGTTTAGAAGATGCTTTCCTATGTTGACACACTTATAAGTGCCTTCATCATCCAAAATAACAACCGCAGTTTCTTCTCCCAGATCTATTAGGGGCTCCGATTGCCTGAGCAAGCCACTATTTGAGATAAATCTAACCATTTTTGGTTGTTCCACATTCTTCCTATTTTCATCGCAATAACCATGCACTGTCTGGCTGTTTGATGGTTTCCCCTTGTTGTTGCAATTCCTGCCAGAGTCAAGAACTCATTACTAGGTGGTATGGAGAACATATCAACTTTGTTGTATTTATCTAGGGCCTGCTGATGATGGAATTAAATGGAATTGGTGCATCGATGACCACAAAGTCGCACATGATAGTACAATTTCTATCATTTTCTCCTATGATAACAGGTATGTTACCCAAAGGTGTCTCGGCTCACCTCATAAATCCTACAAGAGATGATGTGGACTTCTTTTGATCAAATTTCTTGAACCCCAACTTATCAAAGCAATCAAAAAATAGGATTTCAACTGTACTCCCATCATCCACGAACACTCTATGAATCATGGAATTTAGAATCATAGCGATAGTGACCATTAGTTCATTATGAGGCAAAGTGTTGGGTACTGCATCCTCTTTGCTAAATGTGAATGTCTCATCAGAATGAAATCTCTTATAAGCAAGCTCTTGTGGTGGAGAATATCTAGCCTTGGATTTCGGGGAACTATTAGATAGAGACTTAATTGATCCATGTATCGATAGGATTACTCTTTCTGGGGCCTCGCTCACTATGTCTTCTTCGTAATCCATTGCCTCTATCATCTTCTGATTCTCTCTTTGTGAGTTCACTATGCCTTGGTTTTTTTCCATGGAGCTCCTTGACGTTTTGGTTTCGTTGTACCGGTTTCCTCCATCTTCTTTCTTGTACTGGGTTAGATAGTCATTCCTCAAATTCTCCTCAATTTGCCTTCTAAAGTCTTTTCAATATTTGATATCATGCCCATGGTCCTTGTGGGAGGAACAATAGTATTCTCTGGGTCTCTTGTCTTGAGTCATTATCATTAGTGTAGGTTCACGAAATAAATCTATGTTTTCGTCAAAGGATTTTCTTGAAATGGTGTGACCTGTGCTCCTCATTCTCATCCTTTTTAAGGGGTATTCCCTTTCCCCTTATTTACAAGGCCTCTTTGTGAATCCTTCATTATTCTTTTTTCATCTCTCTCCCGCTCTATCTTGAGGTTATTTTCTTCTTTAGTTCGCACATATTCTTCAATCTTTTTTTTGCAATTACCCTAGGTTTTCGAGCATGTTCTTTGTGAACTCCCAGTAAAATTCTCCTGATCGCATGCCTCATCTAAATGCACCCAATGAGGATTGGAACGACAGATCACGAACCTGCAAACATTCAGGGATGAACTTGTTATGGTATTCTGCAAGACTTTCGTCACTTCGCTATGCTATGTTGTTTAGTTGTGCTATTGTTTTGGTAAACTTCTGCTTCTGATAGAAGCGCCCCAAAAATAAATCAGACGACTGTGCCCAAGACTTAATACTTCCATTCGGTAAGTCTTCATACCATGTAATTGTTGTTCCCGTAAGAAGATGGGAAAATCCTTGCACACTAACTCGATTTCCGCATCGTGACATCTAATGCTGTTGTGATAGAAATGAAGGATTTCCTTAGGGTCTGTTGTCCCATCATATATTTTAACATGAAAAGGCAGCTTGAAGTCCTTTGGCACCTTGAAATTGCAAAGATGAGGTGCCAAGGGTAACTTATTTGCATCATCGTCTGCCCCTATATCCCTTAACTCATCCTCGTAATTAAGGCTCTCATGCTTTTGAATTTTGTTTTAAATTATTTTTTAGGATTTTGGCTTGAGAGTGGTTATAAAATAATTGTACAAATGCTCTCTGTTTACTTCTAAGAATGTTGCGAACACTCTCCTCTTCTTTTCTTGATTTGTGTTAGGAGATTCTGCTTCCTCTTCGTCATTCTCCATATCTTCCTTACTGTTTTTCCTAATTATTTACTAGGGACATATGCTTGATCTTGGTTGGGATGCATGCTCTTATTTCATCCAATTGTTTGTACTTATTTGTGGTGATTCTGGTTTTTTCACTTCCGGTGAACACCATTGTTTACCTTGAAGGGAATGAAGGACTAAAAAAAACGTCCACACAGACGAGACCAAATGATGTAGTATTCCTAATAAAGCAAAGAAACTATTGTTCAATGCATATCGTCTCTTCCTGTAAAAACCGATCCCGAAAGTGATTCCGGGGAAATTTCTTCGACAATGAAGTCAGTGCTTTTCTTTCAGAGAATAAGAATTTCTCAGTTTATTTTTACTTACCTGAGATAGTGTTGCTCTCCTTGTATTTATAGCCGATCATAGTCATGGCTCCACATTACTAGGGTTTAAGATCACGGATTGTATCGTGATTACTACACTTTCGATTTGTAGCAAAGTGTTGGTCCTAATTCCATCTTTCTCGGTTTATGGTTGAATCCACTTAGATATGGTTCCACCATTATCGGTTCGTGGTTGACTTGAACATTGAACTGAACATTGTACACTTTATCTTCGTTCATTCGCAGTTGAGGATTGGGCTGGGCCTGAAAACCAGCGGCCTCTAGTTCTTGGGCTAGGTATATTACATGAATAATATTAAAATATAATTTAAAATTAGACCATAAGTTGAAGCCGCACTCAGCATATATGTTAAACCCAATTTTGAATATTAAATGAGTATACCATTTAATTACTTTTTTGTGAATCATAAATGATAGATAATTACAATAAAAAGAAATATAGAGATCTAATGGATTTGCTGCTGGAATAGTGTCGTTCAGTCAATGGAATTTTCCATGCATAGTTGGAGGACTAACTTCAGAGATAATTAATTCAGTTATTTTGAGTGATCGGAATGTTTAGCTGGAAACTGCTTTCGATTAACTAGCATCAATTACATTGGGCTTACAGGTTATTATGACTGAACCTATAGGGTCACACGCAAAGCATGCAATTGGATAAAAGAAATTACTATTGGGCTAGGAGCCCAGATAGTATTTATATGAGAATTGAGTTAGAACTCATTAAGTCTAATTGGGCTAGGCCCAGATTGACTTGGATTAAGGTTACTTGGATTAATGACCATTTTGTGTAAATAAATATTTTTATAGAAATGTTGAGATGATATTATTAGAACCCTGGTCGTTCCAGATGGCGAAAACAAGAAACCAATCCAATCATTCTCATAAAACAAACCTCACCATGAAGAGAAGAAGAAAGACTGGGTCTTTGCTTTTTGATCAACGTTCTAAGCTGACGGCGGTGCAGGCGATCCGATCGTGCTGTGTGGATACGTATAGAGGAATCACATATGAGATTCTCGTCTCCGTGGTTGATCAAATCTGATGGTAAAGCACGTTTCAAAGGTAATCTAAACTCTTAGATAGATTCAGATCGAATACATGCATGAGATCTTGAATATGGTTATTGATATTCTGCTAAATTAGATTTAATCAATTTCCAACAAAGCTGAACTGAAATATAATGAACCACCTAACCTGGTGAAAAGTTCTTACCAAAAAGCACTGATAAAGATTCTGTCCCGGTCAATCAAAATAGTATCAGACAAGCCATGGTGTTTGTATATCTCAGCAAAAAAATTCAGCCACTGTTTGAGTAGTGAATGGATGAGCCAAAGCCACAAAATGACTGTATTTTGTCATTCTGTCAACTACTACGAATATAGTATCCTGAACTTTAGACTGAGGCAACTTATCCAAAAAATCCATTGTAATGTGCCCCCAAGCCTCTGTAGGAATAGGTGTTGGTTGCAGCAACCCAGGAGGATGACAAGGCTCTTATGCCCTAATTATTTTTTAATATTATTTAGGAGTAATGATTGGCGAAAGATTCTCCAATCGCCCCCTTTCCAGCCCAGTGACTTATTTTACATATATTTACACTTATATATATATATATTCACAATTGATGACATTTCATAATTCACTGTTTCTCTATAGTTCCCCGCACAATGGAGCTCCACCCCAGAGCCTCTCACATTTGATCTTGAACCCTATGCGATGTGTCCTGATAACCTCAGATTCAGTTGCACCCTGAAGCAGCAAAACTTTGGGACTAGCCCCACTTTGGTAAGGTGCCTTGGCGTGCTAAATGTATGTTATTGTTTGATTTTCAATTCATATTATTTTTTGTTTATTAATTTCATATATATTTATAATAATGTTTTTAAGTTGTGATTCAGTACATCCCGAGGGACATTGTACCATCCCTACCCATACTGAAGACCCTAGTTGTGCTGAGGTGCTATAGGAGGGAGTGGCGCATAAACTACTCGGGGGACAGGAAGACCAAGGTCCTATCTCCAAAGGGTTTTTCTAAGTTCCTTGTCGGCAACGGCCTATGCATTGGGGACACCTTGTTCTTGGAGCTCATATGTAGAAGGTGGGGGCCCATTGTCTTCAAGGTCATCATAATCCGAGCCGATTAATTTTATTGTTATTTTTGTTTTGTTGGAACAAAAACATTTCTATTCAAAGTTATATATCAATTGTAAGGATATTTTTATAGCTACTATTTTTCGAACAATATAATTGACTGTGTGTGGATCTATGCATAATTTTGAAAACTATTTTCAACTGTACCATTCAATACTATTTTCTACACTCATTTTAAAAACTATTGAAATATACTTTTATAGACCAAAGTCAATCATTTTCAAACAAGTTTAGCCTCTAAAAGTTTTATAGTGTAACATAACACTGACATCATTAGTCCATTGCATTACATGTCGGTAATAACGACATATAATAAAAAGTTGGTTGTTCTCATAAAACAACATATGCGACATCACACACAATTCGGTAAGACATTTACTTTGTTTTTAAAACCTTTTATTTCGGTTAAATTATAACTGAGGTAAAAACATTTATCAATTACCTCAGCATTTTTTTTACCCGAGGTAAAAAATACATTTTACTTCCAAAAAAAGCCAAGGTAAAATAACTTTTTACTTCTGTTATTTAACCTAAGCCAAAAAAGAAAGGTATAAAGGCGGAGTAAAAGGTCCAATTTTTTTGTAGTGTCGACCCCTTTTTCAAGTCTCCCAAGTTTGAAATACAGAATTGGATGCAGAACTTGTTAGTTTCATACAAATTCTCCCACAATTTCCTATTAGAATATGGATAGTTAACAAAGAGAATCGTAACGGACATCAAAGCAAAGAAACAACGTAATGTGCACAACTTACCCCATCCACACATCCATTTATGCATCTGTAATCCAACTTATTGAGTGGAAGTTCCCTGGCTTGTTGCTAAACTCGACCGTCTGATCTATGCCAATACAACATGTTTGCTCCGAGCAAAGGTCGATGTCGGAATAGTGGAAAGAACATAATATTTCCATTCAGTTGCATGTTCCTCACAGCCTCGTTGCATGACTCGATGTACCTTGACATCATCAGATAGTCAGTGAATGGGAGCTTGTTATAAACATGCGTGGCCAAAATAAAATATTAGTAATCATCCGGTTGTAGAGTAAATAAATCGTACTAGTGAATATGGTTGTTGGTTTATAAATTCACCTTTTTGAGAGGCTTTAAGAGTTTTCAAATCCAAAGGCTGAATAAGGATTTGATAGAGGTAATTTTACGAAGGCTAGTGAAATCTTGAGAGACTGAGCGGATGAGATTTATTATATTGAGACAAGATGACCACATGGATCGTCTGCTTTGGAGGAATGATAAATTAGAGGCTGAATATTGCAAACTAATGGTGGGGATTCGGGATCGGAGGGTTTGATATAACAAAGAACATGATTTCTTGGTTTGACTTCTAGAAAATTATGAGGGTCTAAAAGGTAGGGTGGACCATGAGAAACTAGGATACGTTTGAGCTAAGGAAAGGTGTCGGGAGTTAGAGGAGTTATTCAGGGAACATCACAAGGTGAATGCTACCCTTCGTTCAGAATTTGCTGAGGCGTTATGAACTAATGTTAATGATAAAGAGGAGGGTTGGAAAGTTCGTGTTCGTTGCTTGGAGCAATAGGTGGAGGGCTTAAAGTAAAACCTAGAGCCTTATGAGTACTCCGTCTACTTAATGAGTATGCAACTAGGTCGGTTGGACTACGGCATATGGAGTATGGAGGCTACCCGTGCCACCCAAAATGAGGTGTATTTGCACATGCGATAAAAGTTAGAGGAAATTCTTGAAAAAAAATTAGGTCAAGTGAGGATTATGGATTATATGGCTTAGAGATTCCTAGCTAGTACCTATGTGGCCAAGAGTATCTTGTTAGGTATTGATTCTATTCTTAGCTAGGGTTTTTGTAACTAGTTCTCAAGGGAATATGTGTGATTGTTTCTTAATTTCGACTATGTGTCTCCTAGTTTTTCTTAAATACTCGTCTGTTGTCCGTTTTAAAGATTTTTACTGTTGTATTTAAAAGTTGTGATGATTGATTGTGCTTTGTAATTTTAATTGTTGGTGATTTTAATTGGGAGGTTATGATGTGAGTGGTGGTATGAGAGTATATGAATGGGAGTGGTCCATAAAGGATGAAGTGTTTTTCTGTTTGTGTCGCGGGGCTATTGGTTTTTAAGACGTATGCGAAGTCACAGTAAATGATGTGACGTCAAATGCATGTATTTTTTGAGGCATTTAACATCTCTTTTGTTATCGTTTTGTTGGAAGATTACTAGATTTAGGTATGTTTACATCATAAGGGGTTTAGATAACCATTTTTGGTTTTGGTATCTAAATCCTTCATTTTGTAATCTACTTTGAGTCTAATGGATTTTTGGTCCTTACGAGCATCTAGATTCTTTTT
>JAULKK010286012.1:0-13827 GCA_032355705.1 Rubia peregrina
GTCAATTTTATAGCGCTTGAGAAAAACAATCAAATGGTACCACCCTCAAAGGTTGATTCTTCTTGGATTGTTCCCAGAAATCTGTGCAATTCCATCCACTACCACGCTTTAGAGTTTGTGTCATTCAACCTACTACCATCCTTGCGAATGGCCTTCGCTATCTTCTACCATTCTTGCGAATGACCTTCAAATATCCTTTACAACCCTCGTGGATGGCCTTCTACAAAAACATGATGAAAAAATACTCACGAGTAACCTACTAATAAGATCAAAAAGGAAGATGTAGGTGCCTGTGAATACAAATTGTTCATTAGTTTCAATTAAGTCTACAAAACTCAGAATTTAAACAAGAAAGCCATCAATGGCCGTCCAAACCCTTTGTCGTGTAAATCTAACTAAAACTAGCAATCAACCAAACAAAAGATGATAATAAATGTGTCAAATGCATCGGTTAATGTGTTCATAAAGTTGCACATCAATTTACAACCTCAATCTCGCAAGCTATAGATCTTGCAAAAAACAAACAAAAGGCATACTCACATACACATTGAAAATAAAAAAGTTAATACAAAATAAAAGTGCATAGATAGTATTTGAAACTTCTGGAGAAATAAATTATTACATCAAGAAAGTTATCTACGCCTTGGTGTGCGAGATGGCACGGTAGAAGAAAAACTGCCACGACGGATATTCTTCAGATAAAAGATGATCATAGCATCATTTATATGCAAGTATGCTGGATGGAAGGTTTGGCTGCTACATTCCAGATGATCAAGATACTTAGCATAATACACCTTAAGATCAGTTATAGGACCGAACTCTTCACGATCAAGTTGCATACTTATGCTCATATCCTCCAAGTTGCGTGCCTCCTTCTGTAGTTGACAAATATGTGATCTAACAGACTTAAATAAATTAATTCTCTGCCCGCCAATATTCATAGTTAGATTCATGAGGCGATGAGTAAATGGCCTGAAGTTTATCTTTGTAGTCAACACAGGCTTGTTCAAGCTGATGCACACATGAGTCAAGTCGGTTGAACTCAGCACAAAGGTGGTCATTCTTACTATGCAAGTGGGTATTCACAGTGAACTGTTCATCAAACCTACTTTGCCACACTGCAGAACAAGTAGAAAGATGATCACACTCATCATGTTTCTTTTTCAGTTGATCCATTAACCAACCAATAAGAGAACATTGTCTATGATCAAGGTCTTTTGATGAGCCTCACGTGTTTTGTTCATGGAAAAATTCATTACTTCTTCTTACTGGCCAATTATTTTAACTAAGCTTAGTTGATGCTGGTGAATAAGGTCGTTCTTTTTGGTGCAGAATCATTTCAACTTGCGAGTATAGTCTTGTGACTCGTTTTTAGTCCCCTTCCATCCAAAATCCAGATCATTAAGGCTTAATAGCATATATCTGAGATGAACACCCAATGACAGCGCCCACTCTTGAATGTGACTAGGAAGGTTGAGTGAGCGCACGTACATACCAACAGATTCGAGATCAACTAAAATGTGAACAATATCTCTGTCTGGGGATTCAGTATTACAAACATCGAGTACAAATTTGCTGCAAGTACAACTTGTAGGAGGGGATGCAGATGGCTAACAAGCAGGGACACACCATCCAAGACATAGTGGAATAGATTACAGAGCAGAACTCCCAGCACTTGAAAAATGATCGCTAGAAAGCAACTCAAAATATACCTTGGATAAGGAACTGGTAGCCTCAATCAGTATAGTAGGCAGCAAGAATTGGGAGATATAAATTGGATATGTCGCTCAGAACGAACACTGGAACCCAACATATCATGAAGATTTAAAAATTTATGGTCGATCAAAATATAAAACCTTGCATATAAATAAATATTAGGAAAAAAATGAAAAAATGAAAATTAGCATAAAAATTTCACATTGAAAATGAAACCTCCTCAAAACATAAATACATTAAAAGTATCATTATATGTTACAGATAAAAAATTGAATATTCTTAAGTAAATCCATAATTCTAAAATTAACTAACATTAGAAAGAGAAACAGACGTATGCTAGCAGACTCTTCTCTGTTTTCATTCTAAGTGGGAGTCTCCGCAATTTCATTCACCTCCAGGTTAGAAGATGGCTTAGGATCTGGAGAAGCAAATGAGAGGTAAGCAATATAATCAACTTGGTAACCTTGCAGCTCAGAAATTGAAGGTGATGGGGGAAGACCAGCAAGATGTGACAGCAGAGCATGCAGATGTCTACCATCAGAAATTTTAAGGTAAATTCATTATTAAATGCAGTCTTCAACTACTCTAGTATCTCCCCAGACTTAGCCAGTGGAGGCAATTTCTTTGCGTTCATGGTGGGGTTCAACTTTCGCAGCTCCACTAAAACTTCGCACCAACCGACATTGCAAGCAAAACTAGAAACCTCCTCAAAAATATTGAAGAAGGACTTCATTTTAAAAGGCCAATCAGCAAGAACTTGGGGGTTGTTAGGCAAAACAGGACCCTTAGTCCGCATCTCTTCAAACTCAAAGCGAAGCCTATTGGCTTCTTCTTCAGCGGTCTGCACATGCTTGTCAGCAGCTTCAAAAGAGATCTTCTTAGCCTCAAACTCCTTCTCATTAGCCTTATACTTTTCCAGGAGCAAACCGTCTATCTTGAAAAATTGGGAAACTCGCTCACCAACATGCTAAAGACTCTCGACAATCTTATAACATCGACAGAAAAAGACACAAGCGAATATGATAGTTAGACATCTCTATAAAATAATACCAAATTAATACAAAACCATTTTTAAAGCTACAACGAACATACCACGACCATCGATTCGTGAAGAGAGAGTGGCAAGAATAGCCCCTTCTGTCAACAAGTTATTTTTTGCGGCAGAGGCTTAGACCGAGACTGACTAGTGCGACCACTTTCTCAGGAGGCCCACGGCAGTTGATGAACCAACAAACCATTTCTTTCTTCACCTGTCTTTAGTGTCAGTAGTAGCGTCATCTACAACTACTCCCTTCCTTTTGGTGTCTTACCTCCAGTAGGTATTAATAGAGAATTGTTTATGTGAGATTCTCCAGAGAGACATTATCAGCAATGGTGTTATGCGGTTGGACGGGCAAGGCCTCCATCTCTCCGAGTTTGTTATTAGCAATAAATGACCTATCAACGGGACGCCTGACTAAATCCATATCTGCAATTTATTATACATCATAAGTCAAGAAAACACGCGAACATAATTGAGACGTATGAAAAATAAGGGATAAAAATAACACGTATGACATAGTGAAACAACAAGATAACAACACGCTATATGATTCAGCATGACAAAGACCTATCAGGTGTTTACGGAGTTTTATTACAACTTTGGAATTATCATTAAGTCAAACCCTCGGCTTAGAAAGTTTGGACTTGGGAACATTATAGTTCTAAACTGGAAGAGCATGTTCGCACTCATCATCCAGTTTTACATATATAAAAATTGAGCCATGCATAGCAATTACTAAGGAACCCACTGACAAGCTCAACAGTGGGAATGACAGGATAAAATGTGAATTCATCGGATGAATCTTTCACCTTGCGAAGCTGATATAAGCTACATAATAAGTCAACCGAAAATGGGACATGGGCTTATGTGCACATAGAGTGGAAACCCATAATGATTGTGATACCCTTAGGGTGAAACTGAGACAATGCAATTTGATAAGATAGAAGCTAATCTAGGACATGTTGAGGGATAGGAAAAACAAGTCCAAATTTAAGATAATCTAAATAGAAAGATATGTAGCCAGTAGAAGGAGGCGAACACTTTCAGAGTTATCAGGAGCTCTGAGCTCAAACGAAAACATGAAAGGAAAATTATTTTCTAGATTTTCCAAGCAGTAGTTGGAAAGAATGCTTTTAATGGCAGAAGGAACGGTGAGATGATCGAAATCTTCCCCAGAGTTAACATCTTGAACCTGGACATCCTCTATGGGAGAACCAGCAAGAATATGGGTAGACATTTGGGAAGAGATGACTCCTATGATTTAGAAAAAAAAAACCCTATTAATTAGAATTACAAAACACAAAGAGTATATTCCGATAAAAGTAAAAAAAAAAAACACAGAATACACGCCGGAGAAGACAATCAGAGAACTTCCAGACCTAAAGTGAACAACAAAATTAATAGAGCAGAGACACCGCACAAATTCACAATCACAGAAAAATTTTAAGAAAAGGAAAAAGAGTAAAGACAAAGAAACTTATGAGTTGGAGGAGAATGAAGATGCAAAGGAACAATAAGAAGAGAAGAAGAAGATGAAGGATTGAAACATTTGAGGAACCAATAAAGCACAGAATTTAATTTAAGACACTAAAAGGTCAAAAAAAAGAAGTTAAATCAACCGGAAACACAATGATGGAATTCTGACAAAAAGTAAGTTACATTTTGCGGAATATGAGAAGGCGGCAGTATATGAATAGGTGATAAAGTGAACAATGATGGAGTTAAGTTAACAAATTTGAAGCAATTATAAGGAAAGAAAAAATAACGACAGGTGAGAAAAGGTGGAACAACACAACAAATAATAAGGAGAGAATCTAGGCTTAGAGAAACAAGATTGCAACAGCTAAATCCTATCAGAAGACCTATACTTTCAAATTCAAATTCAAAAGTCATATATCCCAACAAAATCACAAGTACAGCCAAGAAGCACACAACACTTTGCGAAGATAATATAAGCTACTATGATAACGAACATGTTATTACAGTTTAGAAAATAAACAGATCAACAGTTCACACACATTCCACAAACACAGTCATCGTTTCGTGTTTCATTAACTTCATGGCTAGAGGGGCTTATGGTGTATATCTAGCCCACGAGTTAGAAGTTGTTGTCATTTAGGCTCAGTCTAAGGCTTAGCCACGAACCTATAAAGGTATGTTCAAGAAGACTCAACCACGATCTGAGAAAGGCGGAGTCATGTCAAAATGACTCAGCCACAAATTGAGAAAGGCACAATCACGTTCAAGACTCAACCACGAACCAAGATTATAGCAACCACGATGCAACCCACAATCTGATACCCTAGCAGTGTACTATATATACAAGGAGAGCAACATTGTCTCAGGTAAGTGACACTAAACTGAGAAATACCAATTCTCTTAAGGAAGAAACTGACTTGATCATCAGAGCTCTTTCACCGGAATCACTTCCGGGAACCTTTCTTGCAGTTTCACACTGATCATACGGTGAATATCAACCATCTAGCCTGACTGGGAATACCACATCAATGGGATTTGATTGCAATCAAAATTATAGATTGAATAGGAATTGCTTTCGCACAATATTATAAGCGTGCGGAGACTTTCTATTATGGAACATAATATTTAACGTGTGAAGAGTATTTCTTGTGTGGTGGAATAAGGAAATTTGAGATAATGAAATATTTATTCCGCAGAAGATTTAAACATACCTATTATGGTAGAATACATACTCTTAAGGAATTGGAATCATTATGAAAAATCTCTATCTTTATAGGATTGATTTTATATGGAAATACCATGTATTCATGGGATTAGATATGCTAAGTAATCAGAATTATAATTGGAATTTTTTGGGAGAGTATTGACGTGACAAATTCCAATTCGTTAAGGATTGCTTTATTGGATATAACTAGAAGACAATTCAGATGAGCTACTTACAGATGTAATTGAAGAAAATCTGAATCCAAGTTTTCATATATTTCAAGAGTACTCTAGAGCAATCCATTTGTGTTCTAACATGATCTTAAACCATTGATCAAGTTCATAATTGTATACCTTAATTCCTCAAGAGGAAGAAATTCAGCATTGATGAGTTTATAGGTTAGAGGAGTTTAATCAAGGCGGATCGGTAGCAAGGGGAACTTGTAAAATCTACAATTGTAACTGGTAAAGATAAGTATAATTGTATGGTGTACATTGTATTGTGTCTTTCTGATTAGTGAATTTATTCAGAACTGGGCAAGGCCCTGCGGATGTAGGTGATTTTACCAAACCGCGTAATCAATTCTCATGTGTCAACCTTTATGTTTTAATGATTTTTATTTAAGTCACTTACTGTTTGGTAAAATTGGAGATATTCAATATATGGGGAGTTTGAATCCTAGACTTATTGAGAATGCATATGTAGAGCATAAGGGTGAAAAGTTCTTTTGTTTCTATACTATTGCTTCCGGATTTCAAAAAACTTAAATTTAGGAGGGGTTCATGATTGGTATGATGAGGATGATTACGATGTGGCAAAATCCACCTATTATGTTCAAATGGTCAAGTTTGATCATAAGATGCATGAGATGGCAGAGAAGATCAGGATAATGGCTCCACCTGTTATTTTGGTTTGGGACGATGAGGAGTTGGAAACCAGGGTTGATGGTTATGTGAATAAATAGGATATGGAGACAGAGGGAAGCTGTGGATATGGAGATTGATGAACCTGAGTTGTTTGAGGCATATTATATTCCAAACTTACATAGGAACACTGATCAGGATTATATTTTGGTGGAAGAGCTTCAAATGTTCCAACACGGGAGGATGAACACTTTGTAGAGCAACTTGAAGAAGTCCGGGACTCTCATGTTCTAACACAGCTGCTGGAACCTGAAACTAAAAGTAGTTATGTTCCAACATCAGTGTCTGATGTTCAAACACAAGATGATTAGATTTTTTAGGAAAATGCGAGGCCATCTAGGAAGAATTCTAAGAGGAAGGAAGAAGTACCATATTCACCACAACCTGCAAAGAAGAATAAGATTAAGATTGAGTCTGGACAGAGTTTTACTAAAGCAGCAACTTATGCCAAGGATACTTTGAGCAATATTTTTTTTTGATGAAGATTGTCTGGAGAGATGGGATATTGTGTGTCATAGGAGGATTCTAGCTGAGAGGCCGACTGATTTGGTTGCATGTGAGAAGTGTTGATTTACGGACTACCTTGACTATTTGGAATTCAGGACTGCTGCCATAATCTGCCATGAGTACAACTGGGAGCTTGTGTAGGAATTTCTCTCAAAATAGATGGTAGGCAACCTTGATCCGGATTTTGAGTGGTATAACTGGGTCTATATCCTTGGAAAGATGGTGAGATTTTCTGGAAGACTGATCAGTCTGTGGCTTGGACTACTTACCCCTAGGGATTTTGAGACTGGTTTGCTGAGAACTTTACAGTGATAGATGACCAGGTTCTGTTACAAATAACTGGAGGATTTTAGTCTCAGTGGCCACTCAAGGGATTGCTATTGCATCAAGCTTAACTACCAGGTATTTATGTCTATACCAATTGGTTTTCAATTGCTGGATACTATCTTCAAATACCACTACCCTCACCCGAAACATGACCAAGTTACTGTATTGCATTGGCACTAAGACTCTGTTGATTCTTGATCTCTTGATCCAAGAAAGCATAATGATACAAACTTTATCTTCATGAGCAAAGAGCTTTCTGTCTCATCCTTGAATTATTTCGGCTATCATTAGAGGAGAGAAAGTGAAAGCTAAGAAGATTAACTTGGTGGTCTCTACATTTCCTCTCAAGATAAACAAGAGGACTTTCTCATTGAGAAATGTGGATGATCTCCCATGAATCCCTTCAGATAGGAGTGCGCAAAAAAATTGAAACAGAAATCCGAACCGAAAATTGAATTATCCAAATTCGAATATTTAACATAAGGTTTTTGGATATCCAAATTGAATAAAATCAATTTTGAATATAATTTTTGGATCAGTTTTGGATATTAAAACTTAAACCGAAACCCAAACCGAATTGTAATTAATTAATAAATTAAATTTATGTATTATAATAATTAAATTTTAAAACAAAAAATAATTTAATTTAAGTTGGAGGACTAATCTTTATTTTTTAAAAATCACCCCCAAACTCTAAAACCTAAGTAAGTTTGAGGAAATAAATAAATTATACCCTAAGTAAGTTTGTAGAGTGCTTGAAGGTGAATGTGAATGTGGAGTGTTTGAAAGTTTGAAGAATGTGAAGGTTTTGAAGATGAATATTAAAACAAACTATTTTAATATTAAAACAAACTATTGAAACAAGGTGATCCTCTTTCCCCAATTCTATTCATACTAATGGCTGAAGCCTTATCAAAAAACTTAAATTTCCTCTACCAATATTCTAATATCAGCCACTTTAAACTTCCTCCATCTATGTTGAACATTTCCCACTTATCTTTTGCTGATGATACAGCAATATTCATGCAGTATTAAAAAAAAGGAATTCAAACTCTAATTGGCTTCTTAACATCCTATGAGTTAGCAACGGGCCAAAAGATTAACTTTGAAAAATCCTTCTGCTATCTGTCCAAACATGCCCCAACTCATATATCATCCATTATCAAAACAGAGACTAAAATGAAAATGGGCTCTTTACCATTTAAATATCTAGGCTGCCCAGTCTTCACAGGTAGAGTTAAAAACTCCTACTTTCACTCCCTCCTAGATACCATTCATGGCAAACTCCATGCTTGGCATAATAAAACCCTCTCAGCAGCAGGACGAGTAATACTTATAAAACATGTTTTATCATCAATCCCCCTGCATTTAATCACTGTCATTAAGCCTACTAAAACTATCATTGAAGCTATTCATAAGATGATGGCAAAGTTCCTATGGAATCCTACTACAGTAGAAAATAAACGAAGACGAATTTGGAAAGCTTACCAAAAACTCTGCTATCCTCTGGAATAAAATGAAATTGGTCTAAAAAACCTTCACACACTGATTACATGCTTCTCCATGAAATTATGGTGGAAGTTACAACAGAATAAGTCTCTCTGGGCCAACTTCATGTGGTCATGCCCTGATCATCATAAAAAATCTAAAACATGGAAGAGAATAATAGAGGTAAATGACATAGCTAATCAAAACATAACCATACAAATAGGGAAGGGTGACATATCCTTCTGGAATTCGAACTGGACTGGAAAAGGATCTCTTATAGATGCTTTAAACAACAGTTGCACAACACCTTTTCCAGAACTAACAGTTGCAGATTTCACACTCCACAAATCTGAATACTTTCCTACTCTACGGAACTTGCTATCACCAGAAATCACTCAAATCTTGGCACAACAAACCAAGATCTGGCCAGAACATGATGATACACTAATTTGGAAACCTTCACCTAACGGAAAATTTTCTACCAAATCAGCCTATGAAACCATAAGACCTAAAAAACAGAAAATTGATTCCTTCAGACACTTGTGGTCTTCATATCTTCCTAAGAAGATCAGTTTATTCAACTGGAGACTTCTCAACAGACTCCTATCCCTTCCTGACATATTGGAAGACTTCAATTTCAATATGCCATCAAAATGCCTCTACTGTAAAAATGATTCGGATTCCCTACATCACAGCTTCAGCAACTGCCCAGAGATTAAGAAAATATGGCAAACCATTGATCAAATCTTCTCAATCCAATCTCCGGATTCTTTCTACTTGTGGGATCGTTTCTACTTCTATTGGAAACTGAATATTTCCAGTCAGGAAGCTAATCAAATAATTAAAATACTACCTTGTATCATTACCTGGTCCATCTGGTGCTTCAGAAACAAAATCCTATTCGAAAATAAAAAACCAAGCATAAACTTGATCATCAAAAACACTCTTTACCTGCTAAATGACATACTTCTCAGTAAAAAAGTTAAATGCTTCTGGAACTTAACCTGTACCACCCCGAAGCTCATGATACAGAAGGTTCCTAAGAAAAAGAAGCCACAAAGGATTGTTCAATGGAACCTTCCAGTCAACTTTAAATTAAACACTGATAGCTCTGTATTACAAAATGGGAGGGCAGGAATTGGGGCTATAATTCGTGATTCTAATGGTTTGGTTGTGGCAGCTTTATCTAAATCTATTTCAGAGAGTTCTATACTGCAAGCTGAAGCAATTGCACTTGACACTGGCCTTCAACTGGCTGCTGAATATGGGATCACTGCACTGGAGATTGAAGTGGACTCTCAAGTACTATATAATATCATATTGAAGCAGCATGATGAACCTTGGCCCAGCACAACTCATTTCAGGAGTATTCGATCACTTCTCTTGCAATTTACCTTTACGCTCAAACACATCTACAGGGAAGCTAATAGCGTAGCTGATGCTCTAGCAAAATTAGCAAGCTCGTCACAGGTAAACAAAGTTTTCTGTTTTACAGGTTTGCCAAAGGACATACAAGGAAAGATCTTGCTTGACGCTCTCTCTTTTCCTTATGTTAGAACTTAGCCTCAGTGCTAGTCTATTTCCCACGTTGTATCTAAACATTATTATTCATGTTATGTCTCTTTCTTCAGTTCATCTGAGATCCATTAGAACTTATAGGACTAATGTACTGGATCTACAGATTTTTCAACTAAGAGGTAAGGTATTACGTCTCCCTCTTTTTGTACACTTTTATTTTAAATTAATAAACAGGTAGGGATCCGCCAAACCCCCACCATAACAGGTGGTATTCCATTAAAAAAGAAGAAGAATAAAGTGTCTTTTTGTTTGAGAATAATTCTACAAAGCAAGGGTTGGTTCATGGATGGTTCCGAATTTCCATCTTCATTATTAGTTAATTTGGAACCTACGGAAACATATTTTGTTTCTTTGAAGGACACTGTTCATTCCTCCCAGTCAAATCTACACATAGCCTCTTTTCTAATCAAGTTGTCGAATTTAAACCATATAGTTGAATACATATGCTCCCTTCGTCCTACCTCTATTTGCACTGCAATCATTATCACGATGTTCAAGGAACATATTTGACCGTTGGTATATTTACCTACGTATAGTAACTGTAAATAAAAAATTTATATTTAGAAACTACTCCCTCTGTTCCAATTTTATTTGCACATCAATCATTATCACGTTGTTCAAGAAACATGTTTGGCAGTTAATATATTTACCTACGTATTACATCAGAAAATAAAAAGTTGATATTTAGAAACTACTTGTTACGACAAATTGAACAATATCATATATGATAGTATTGTTGTTCATATATCTATTTAAATATGTTGTCAAATTTTGATAGAGAATAGTGTAAAAAAAGTAAGAGTACAAATAGAGATGGAACAGAGGAAGTACGTGTTACGACGAATTGAACAATATCATATACGTTAATATTTTAGTTCATACATCGATTCAAATATGCGATCAAAGTTTAATAGAGAATAGTGTCACAAAAGTAAAAGTGCAAATAGAGTTGGAACAGAGGGAGTATGAACAATCATATGAGATATTGTTAGATTCATCGTAATATGTAATTTCTAAATATTAAAATTTTATGTGCCGTTACTAAACGTAGTTGCATATATTTACAGTCAAATAGATTTATTGAAGGCCATAAAAAATTTTATATGCAAGTTTAACTGGAACGGATGGAGTAGCTGGTATACTCGATTTAGACGTGGAAGCCTAGAAGTTTTTCTTACGGTTTCTACACTAAAGATAAAAGGAAAAATTGAAAACTATACTCCCTTCGTCCCAACTTAAATTACACAGTAATTATTATTACGCTCTTCGAGAAACATGTTTGACTGTTAATATCTTTATCTATGTATAATAACGGCAAATAAAAAGTTAATATTTGAAAACTACTTGTTGCGATGAATTGAACAATATCATATATGATAATATTATTATTTATATATCTATTCAAATATGTGATCAGAGTTAGACACTAAATAGTGATATAAAGTGAAGTGGATAATTTAAATTGAGACTGAGGAAGTACCAAAGATAAATTCATCTTAGCCAAAATGTAAGACTGAAGAAAAGTAGTTTACGTTGGAGTTGACCGCACAATCCCATCATGAAGCTTCTTAATTTTGCTTAATTCAGTAAAAAGCAAAAAACTTACAATGATTAACTAGGTTTCACTGGTGATTTTTTTCGGTTATGACTAAGGGTGTATTTGGTAGAGCTGTCATTACAAGTAAAACTGACTTATTTTGAAAGTAGAGAGAGACTAGCTTATGTTTTTCCTCCAAATTTAGTTTCTGCTTTCAAAATAAGCTGACATTTAGCATTTTACCAAATACCAAAAAGTATTTTGCTTATAAGCACATCAGTTAAAAAACTCTGCCTAACAGATCATAAAAAGGACCAAATTTATAATAATTGAATAAAAGTTTGACAAAGTCTTGTGCGAGACGGTCTTGCGGTGAGACCAGAGATTGATTTATAAATAATAGAGTCTTAATTTACGGTGGGGTTTTAACTACAATTTTCAAATTCTTTAGGGACTGATTTGCAAATCACATAAAATAGAACCCTACCTTTACTATTCTCGCCGCTTCATCTGTCTTCATTCAAAAGGATTCTTTCTCTCTAAAAAACTGCTCGTTTCTCTCTCAATAACCGATCGTTCGTATACTTTTTCCCCTTTTCCGGCGACCTAGGTTTTTAAATCCGGCCTCGATTTTGTATTTTCATCCAATTCTGTTGCACAATGTGCATCAGATCGTGTTACATATGAGTGAAATGGGAGTTTCCGGTTCGATTATTGGAGTTTTTCCTCTGTTCGTTTGCTAATTGGTTCGCTTTTGCATCAGGTAATACCGACGACCTAGGTTTTTGTTCATTGCCGATTATCTTTAATTTTAGCCTATTTGTTGTTTAATAAGCATTTTTTTGTGAACTCTGAGCTTTCTGTCGAATTTTTGCAGTATTTACTCTGTTTGCTTGGAAGTTGTTATTGTATTTGATTAGGTATTTACGACGCTGAATGTTTTTCATACATATGTTGTTTATTAGTTTTTATTAATGTCGAATATTTTTAACTGTTTATCATTTTGTAGATGTCGAAGAAAGCAGGCCGAGTTGATTCTGTTAGTTTAGATGAAGTTGTGGCTAAAATTGAGAAATCTGACTCCCAGCCTTCAGGTTCTTCGAAGATTGCATTAAAGGAGAAGAAGACTGCTTCTTCTCAAGGTTTGTTGTTTGTTTTATGATATTTGGCGGGAATATTTGAATTTATTGCTATATTTGTTTATTTTTTTGTTGTCTAGGTTTTTAAGTGATGTTTTACTGTTTCAATATGATGTTTCAAGGTTTTCAATTGACTTCCTTTCCTGTTTGTGCTAATCCTGTTATTAATCTTTCTTTTGGAAATGTGTTATGTATGTAGTTCTTATTATTTGTGTTATATATTTTTATTCATTAATTTTTCAAATTACAGTCTTTCTATTGTGATATTTAGTAGGAGTGATGACTTAAGTATCTCCGTTGATGTTTTTTATAATTATTTATGGTTTCTGTTGATGCTTTACAGTTTCAATTTGATGATACAAGTATTGAAATTCACTTTACTGTTACTATACTGATTTTGCTGTGTACTTTGTGGTTTTATGTGTGATGATGGTGTCAGTTTTCAGTTGTATGTGTTAACTATTTTTACATGATGTTGTGTGTGTTTCCTGGTTTCACATTTTTTGCATGTGAACATTTTTTTCCCAGAATGATGTTGTTAGGTTTTCCATTGATGTTTCACATTTATTTAATGATCATTTTTTATTTGATTATCCTAAATTCTAGTTCAAACTTATATTCTGATTAATGTTTCAAACATTCTGTGAATATTTATACATTTGTATGTGTGTTGTTGTTTATGCTATGAATTACTCCCTCCGTCCTAGAGCAATTGCCACATTTTAACTTTTGAAAGTCAAACTAATCCAACTTCAACCATTAAATTCTATTATTATATATGTAAAACTATTATCATGCTATATGTTGTTGGATTCATCATAACATGTATTTTTAAATTGTTATTTTTTATGAATTTTTTCATACACATAAATAAAGATATTAATTGT
>JAULKK010286031.1:0-13825 GCA_032355705.1 Rubia peregrina
GCACAATTGAAAAATCAAATCGCACCAAACACACAGCAAGCTTGTGAATGGCAGTGGACGACTGATTTAACTCTTGTACAAGGACTGAGCAGCAAGTGCAGCACAGGATCACAACAGCCGGTGCGTGAAGGACACGGCCAACGCGTGATCCGGTCGCGGGTGAGGCAGCGATGGTGCGTGGGGCGGCGGATTTGTGCGATCGGCCGAATTCGACCCTGATGATGGAGCATCGATCTAATTCTGACAGAATGGCGGCAGGTGGACGGAGGCGGGTGGGCGGCGGCCGTGGATCGCAAACCGGAGAGAGTAAAATGGAAATTTGGGGGAAAATCAAGGAATTTTTAGAGAGACCTAACTGATACCATGGTAGAATGTAAAACCCACAAATCATTGTGGCTGTGTGTATTAATATATACACTAAAGTACAAAGGGTATACAAGTCAGAATCAGATATGAGAAATGATATATACAAAACCAATTAGAAAGGGTATTCCTTTCTTAACCTGATTCTAATTTATCTAATATTCTATTAGGTTGCTCTACACAACTCAAGAACCGAAGCTAGTGAAAAAAGAGTTAGGCGAAGAAATCAGGAAGAACAGTGAAGACAGGTGCAGTTTAATGCAGCTCATGAACTTCACTACCCATGAAAGAGACCAAGATCTCCAAGAAAGAGATCAAGCAAAGGTTGATCTCCAAGAAAGAGATCAAGCAAAGGTTAATCTCCAAAAGTTCCTAAACAATCTGATTCGTCGTACAAATCAAACAAAATTCCTGTCTGAAAATCCTCTTATGATATCTGGGAAACCATCCGCAAACTCAAGAATCACTAATTCAAGCAACTTTTAGAGCCTTCATTTTTATCATCTCAGCAACATTCATCTGTAGCACTTGTGGGTGCCCTACGACTACAACCATGAAAATTACCATGTCTCCCACTAATCTAGTAGCTCCATCACAATTGTTGTTATTTCTCGAGCTCCTGGGATTTGATTCAGAAAGTTTGCATTTGGGATGAAATTCTAATGGATGTAATATGTTTCTAGTAGAATAATAGATGAATTAGAATCAGGTTAAGAAAGGAAAACTCTTTCTAATTAGGTTTTGTATATATCTTTTTCCATATCTGATTCTATCTTTTATACCATTTGTACTCACTATATATATTAATACACACAACCACAATTATTTGTGGGTTTTACATTCTATCATGATATCAGACAGGTCTTTTTATAAGTTCCTGGCTTTTATCATGCTCTTCCCAATGTTATAAAATTAACGCTTATTTTCTGATCTGCTGACGTCCACCGCCGCCTTCTTCCGTTACCATCTAGCGACCTCCATTGTTTCCGGCGTGTTCTTTGATATCAGTTCTTCGCCTCCGGTCTTCTTCTTCGTGTAGTGGTCTAGTCCAGACTCGTTTGTCACCACTGAAGTCTGATCGATTCCAGCAACCGTACAAGTCCTTCCGCGTCAAGATCGTTCAAGTTTCGTTGTGCTTTCTTCGTCTCCAATGACTTCACAAATTCTTTAGTGTTCTTCGTCGACCTCCCAAGTTCTCCAGTGACCTCACCAATTCTCCGACGTTGTTGTTTCCAAGTTTTAGATGCTTCGACCTCTCCGATCTTCAGCAAGTTGGGCGCGTGAGTCACATGTGCCATTCATTCTGCCAGCGTGTGGATCTCCATAGTCTTCTCCTCAAGCACGTGTTCGACGCACGCCTCACCAACCAGGGGGTCATTTTTTCACGAGTTGATATCTTCTCACGAGTTAACTCTATTTATTGCGAGTTGCCCCAATATCTCGCAAACCGAATCAGCATCCCAGTCAGTGCCCAGTCACCGCCCAGTCAGCATCGAGTAAAAAACAAAAAAAATTAGTTTTCTCTTGTATTATGGCTATTTTTTATCAACCACGGTGTCAATGGTGTTATGTTCTGGGTCATATTGCTTCTTCTTGTTCTGAACTGCACGATGAATGGTACCAGTTGCAGTGTTAGTGGTGTAAGAAATTTGGTCATGTTGCTTCTTCTTGTTCTCACTTGGTCTCTCGAGCCTCATCTACTGCTTCTCCTCTGCATGCTCGCTGCATAGCTAATTCTGGCGCAACCAACCACATGACCTCTTCTCAGTCCGCTCTTGAGCATGTGACTCCCTACTCTGGTAACAAACATGTTGTTTTTGGTAATGGTTCTGCTCTTCCCATTACGCATATTGGTCATTCTCGGGTCTCTGATTCCCTATCACTATCTGATGTTTTGGTTGTTTCACATATTACTAAAAATTTGATGTCTATTAGCAAGTTGACTTGGGATATGAATACCGTTATTTGCTTAGATGATTCTTCTTTCACTATTTTGAAAATTTTACCATAGATGTTATTGGCAAAGGTCATCGTGATGATGGCTTATATGTTTTGGATTATAGTGGTATTGCCTTATCTGCTTTTGTTACATCGAGTGCTTCTAAAACATCTTTTGAACTTTGGCACAGTAGATTGGGTCATGTTCCCTACAACATCATTTCTTCTTTGAGCAAGTTTGGATGTTTGTCAGTTACTAGTTTGCTGCCTAAGCCTCATTTATGTCCCTCTTGTGAGATGGCTAAAGGTAAGCGTCTTACTTTAAAGATAATTTAAAATGCACATCACGCATACTTGATTTGATTTATTGTGATCTATGGGGACCTCACCTGTTGTTTCTCGAGTTGGCTACTCCTATTATGTCATTTTTATTGAGGATTTTTCTTGGTTTACTTGGTAAAATCCTCCACGACGGAAGTCTGATTTTGTTGAGGCTTACATGCAATTTGACTCTTTTCTTGAGAACCAGTTTTCTACCACCATTAAAGTATTTCAGGGTGATGGTGGAACCAATTTTGTGAATCATCATATGAAAACTCATTATGTGTCAAAGGGCATTCATCATCAACTTTGTTTTCCTTACACTCCTGAGCAAAATGATCGTGCAGAGAGGAAGCATCATCATATTACTAGGACAGGGTTGTCGATGCTTTTTCATTCTGTCCTTCATCATTCATTTTGGTATGATGCATTTTTGAAAGCAGTCTACATCAAACTGCCTATTCCGATTTTATCTGGTCAGTCTCCTCTCTCTGTTATTTTGTACTATGCTGGACTACTCCAATTTCATCCATTTGGTTGTCAAGTTTTTCCGTATTTGAGGCCCTATGATATGCATAAATTATCACCTCGGAGTATGTCTTGTATATTTTGGGTTACAGTTCACAGGACAAGGGTTATCAATGTCTTGATCCTCTCACGAAGAATGAGTACATCACTAGCCATGCTCGATTAGATGAGTTTTTTTTTGCTACCCGTACTGGTTCTATTAAATATTTATCATCATTGTATGTTTATGCTTTTTTGGAGCCTTCATCGGTTCCGTCGGAGGTGTTTGAGCCATCTTCTTCAACCAAATCACCCATTATTTTGGAAAATTATTATTTTCATCATGTACTGAAAACTCATAATTGATTCTAAATGATAGTGGGAAAGATAGTAAGGCTACATGACATGATTCTAAATGATAATATCAGGTTAACTGGAGCCTTAGCCAAAAATATTAAAGCCCTAGATGGAAATTCAACGTTGGCCGAGTATCCAGCTAGCTGCTGAAAACTCTCGGCTTGAAGAAGAAAATAAGGAGTTGCATTCCACCCTCAAAGTCTATGTTGAAATTATTCAATCCCGTGTATTTTATCATGGTGTTCTCCACCCAAAACTTATTACTGATAATCCGGATTTTCTTGTTAAAGTGACAGATAATTGGGTCATTAACCACAAGGAGTTTAGTGAGGACTTCCAGTGGAAAAAGTGGCATACTAGGCTATAGCAGAGTGGTTAGAGGAATTTCTTGGATACGTCCTTACATAGGGTGGTCAAGAGCTTCTCCAGCCAGTACTTCGAAGGCTAAGAAGAATGCTAGGACTCTTAAGTCCTCAAGGACTCAATTATTTATGTGCACCTTTATGCATTTGTTAACCAATGTATTTGGCACACTTCTTATCATTTTTTTCTTTGGTTGATTGTTAGTTTTACTTAGGTTTACAAGACAAAGGGTTTAGGCAACCATTATTGGCTTTCTTGTCTAAATCCCGAGTTTTGTAGACTTAATTGAAGCTAATATACACTTTGTATTCACGGGCACCTAGATTCTCCTTTGTGATCTTACAAGTAGGTTGCTCATGAGTACTTTTTCATCATATTTTGTAGAAGTCCATCTGTGAGGGTGGTAGAATATATTTGAAGGGCATTCACAAAGATGGTAAAAGATATCAAAGGTCATTCACGAGGATAGTAGTATATTGAAGTCCACGGATTTCAAATCATGGTAGTAGATGGAATTGAGCCTGGAAAAGGTAGATTTGAAGTTCAAGAAGGCCAAGGAGCAGAGGAATTGTAATCCGAGAGTTGCACGCAGTTCTAGGAAATATGTCAGATGAATAAGTCTTTGTGGGTGACATCATTGGATTTGTCTTCTCGAGCGCTATAAAATTGACTACAATAACTATCAAATCGAATAAGCGGTTCATCTGTAGCGGTGCAAACAAATCAGCCGACCAACTGGCCAAGATGATTCATGCATAGAGCTTACACCAGCCATGCACGGTCACTGAAAATGGCCAGCACAGCCCGCGCAAATTTTACACGGGCCGTGCAAAGGCCTTCCCTCAGACTTTGCACCTTTGTGTGTGCCACTACACTAGTGCCTCAAAATCACTCCCAAATGGCTAAGTATGGGCACAGACCATCCCTTTTTGCATTGACGGTGCCATTCCAAGTCCCAAAAGTGAATACCAGCCCACGGGATTTGAAAAATAGCACAAGATACACCAATTTTTGGAGCAAAAAGTCATTCCAGCTAACGGACTGTGCTAAACAACACACAAATCAGAAGTTCTAGATTAGGCCCCAGCCCACTGGCATTGCAAGTCTATGTACCTCACTCTGCACGAGGCTGCACGATGTCAGTATGTGTGCCCCCACTTTGTACTATGTTGCACAGCATGTGTCAGTGTGTGCGGCTAGCCATGCACGAGGCTGCACGGATCATGCCGTGGCACATGGACCATTTTACACCAGCCTACACGGACCATGTCGGTTGCCACTGGCCATGCAAATTGTGGTTGCTGAGATTTTGTAGCCATTTTTGGGCCCTTTTGAAGGCCAATTCCCTATTACTATATATACCTTTGTCTACTAGTGTTTAAGGGGAATGACCATTTTTCATCTTCAAAAGTAGGCTAGAGAGATAAAATACGATTCCTTCTGTCTAGGTTCTCTTTCTTTCTTCCCTTTAATTTTCTTTTACCCAAAAGTGTTGAATCCGATGAAATACTTGGGTTCAATGCCTAGGGAGTAGTTAATTAACATAGGGATTATATTTTTATTCATTTATTAATGTTTTTTTGTGAGATTTTTTAGATCTACCTATTTCCATGTATTTTGTGGTTATTATGTTGGCTTGTTCTTCATTTTCTTGTAAATTGCATGATTGTCGCACTAAGTTAGCATACACCATAGTCTAATTTCATGTTGGTGCAGTTACTTATATCCCCTAGGGAAGGAAACCTAGATGTGCTTAGGGTAGGGATAGTCCAGAATTGTGTAGGTGTGTGCACGTGGGTTGCCGAGTCAACGTTACGATCGACCATGAACTAGTAAGACGGTGAGTTGGTCCAAAGTGTTATGGGTAGAGAGAGTTAAAGTAGCAAACTAGGGTTAGCTTTGCAATCCTAGAGTCATCGATAAGGTGTTTCACCCCCTTTGCCTTTTAGGCCTAGGGAGAATCATTTGTGGTGTATGCTAAGAAATAATAGCACAGGGAGATTCAGATCTGCACAGCAGGCAGGGCCATTGTTGCACTCCCCTAATTACGGAGGTGGTATCGATGGAAGATTACATGCACACCCTACATAACAGGTATGGGGAAGTGTTGACCATTGACCACACCACGTGTCACAAACACTAGAATAGGTTCATAGTTCTTATATGTGGTGAAATCGAGGATAAAAATAACATTAATCATGTTACGCAAATATTCTCCAGGTGCTAGTTTATATAGTTTATTCTCTTTTTAATTGCATGGTAGTAGTTTTAGTATTAAAAAACTGCCCGATTATTGTTATACCAACACTGATTATCCCTAACACGTGATTGGATTGGCGACCCGATCGAGGCTGTGTGTAGTTAGTTATTAGATTCCTAACATCTCTGTGGATGACTCCGATACTTGCCGCTATCTTCCAATTTTGGTAGTATAGTAGTAGGACCGGAAGCATTAATACAAATCTCTATCTTTGATCGCATCCTTCTCTCAATTCAATTAGTGGATCTCCCATGATTTATAAGCTATGTCGTGAGGGGGCGGGTTAAAATTTTGGCGCTATTGTCGGGGATGATAGTTTAAAGATCTATTAATTAACTTACATAGCGTGTTAGTTCAGAATTTAGTGTTACTTATATTTTATTTTTTGTTGTTTTTTTATGTTGAGCTTTCTTGATAGTTATCCAGTTACTTCTAACCCTTTTTGCTAGTGTTTCTTATAGTTGGATACTGTTTTACTCCCAGTTTATAGTACACACCCGTACCACTAACTTAGGAGTTTTACATTACCCAACAAAATACATAGGTATTAGGCGACGAAGGAGAATGAGAACTAGACCAGAAGTTCCACGAGGAGCAGTTTTGATAGTTGTAGAGAGAGGAAAAATGGCGGATGATAACCACACTTTGAGAGAGTTGATAGCTCCTAACTTGGAGAATCAACCCATTTGCATTATCTTCCCACCCTTTCCACCCAATGACACTTGTGAGCTTAAGAGCAGCATGATCCAGTACTTGCAAACTTTCCATGGAATGGCTGGTGAAGATCCAAACAAGCACTTGTCGGAGTTCAATCTAGTTTGTACCAACATGAAGCCACCGGGAGTTTTGGAGGAAGACTACAATTTGAGGTCATTGATGTGCACATTTATTCATGTGTAAGACAATGCATTTGACACATTTATTATTATCTTTGGTTTGGTCAATTTCTAGTTTTAGTTAGGTTTACTCTAGTTTTGTAGACTTAAGTGAAGCTAATGGACAATTTGTATTCACGGGTACCTAGATATTCCTTGTTGATCTTATTAGTAGGTTGCTCATGACTACTTTTCATTATCCTTTTGTAGAAGGTCATCTGCGAGATTGGTAGTAGATATTTGAAGGTCATTCACAAGGATGGTAGAAGATATCGAAAGCCATTCACAAGGATGGTAGTAGATTGAAGGCCACGGACCCCAAAGCATGTTATTAAATGGAATTGAGCCCAACAAAGGAGGATTTGAAGTTCAAGAAAGCCAAGGAAGAAATAGGGGGATTGTTGTCCAAGATTTTCACGGATATCGGGGGAAGATACTAGAAGAATCATCCCTTGAGGGTGGAACCATTAGGTTTGTCTTCTCGAGCGCTATAAAATCAACTAAAATAACTCCCAAATTGAATCAATGGTTCAACCATAGCGGAGCAAACAAGTCAGCCGGCCGAACCATCCACGGCCAGCACGGACCACATTAGGCTGGCATGAGAGGCTCACCTATTTCATTCAACATGGCTCATGCCAGGGGTCCTTGGCATGGCCCGTTTCACCCAGCACGAGTTGTGCCAAGCCTATCATGATTTGTGCCAATCCCTAGCATAGGTTGTGCCAATTACAACTCGTCGTGTGCCACATGTCTTCTTTTCACTCCAAAATTGGCTAAGTATGGGAGCGGATCATTCCGGTTCACACGGTCTAAGTCGTTTCAAGTTACCGATGCCAAGAGAATCCTCTGGGATGTGAATAATGACACATCCTGAGATACTGAGCAAAATGAGGCTCCAGTCGATGGGATGCGCCAAATGACAAGGGATGCAGATCAGAAGAGCAAAAATGGAGTTCTGGCCAACAGATCATTCCAGATAACACGTGCCGCACTAGCACGAGGGGGCCGGTCCATTCCATGACCTCTGGCCCATTTCAGAATGAGGTCACGGGTTGTGCCACACCCGACGGCCTATCCTGGCACGAGGGGATCTCAGTCGGCACGGACCCCGCGCTATTTGCAACGGATAGGGTGTTGGCCTTTTTCAAGGCCCAATTTCTTACTACTGTATATATGGACCCTTATCTACTAGGTTTAAGTTTATGTCCACTTTTCATCTTGTAGAGTAGGTTAGAGAGAGAAAAACACTCTTCATTATCAGTAGCTTATCTTCCTTTCTTCTCTTTATTTTTCTTTTGCCCAAAAGTGTAGAATCCAATGAAATAATTGAGTTCAATGTTCAGGGAGTAGGGATTTTACTTGGGGAACATTTTTTTTCATGTAGTAATGTCTATTTTTTGAAATTTCTAGATCTACCTATTTGTATGTAATTTGTGATTATTATGCTAGTTTGTTCTTATAATTCTTGTGAATTGCAGGATTGTCACACTTAGTTACCACACACCAAAGTCTACTTTCATGTTGTTTCCATATTTCTACCCCCCGGAAGGAAACCTAGATACGCTTGGGGTAACGATGGTCTAGAACCGTGTGGGTGTGTGTATGTTGGTTTCCATTGTTAACATTACGATCAACCAAGTTCTAATTAGCCGAATATTTGGTCTGAAGGGTTGCGGGTAGAGTTAGCAAACTTAGTAAACTAGGATTACCTTTGTGGTCCTAGAGCCATAAAAAATGCCTACTTCCTTTAACTTTGTAGGCCTTAGGGTAGTGTGTTCGTAGTGTTCCACCCGGGATTTAATCGCACTCTGAAGAATCAGACCTGCACAATGAGAAATTTTCGTTGTTGCACTCTCCTAGTTACAGAGGAGAGGCCGATGAAAGATTTAATATGTGCACCGTTATGTGAAAGATAGGGGGAAGTTTTGATCATCGCCTGCACTACGTGTCACAAATACTAGAATAGGATATAGTTTTGTATTTGAAGAAATCGGTGATAAAAATGACATTAATCATGTTACACAAATATTCCCCGAGTGTTAGTTTATATAGTTTATTATTATGATTGCATGATAGCCGTTGTTAGTAAAAATCACCCCAATGACTGTTTTACCAACATTGATTATTCCTAACACTTGGTCGGATTGATGACACGGTCACAGTTGTGCGTAGTTGATTATTATATTCCTTATATCTATGTGAATGACCCCGGTATTTTTCACTATCTACCATTCTTGGTAGTGTAGTATTAGAAACAGGAGAAACATATAAATCTCTATCTTTGATCCAGAGCAGTCCTTTTCTCTGTTACTAGTTGGCGAATCTCGTGAGGTTCGTTGATTGACTTAGCAACATCAGGAGGGGTGGGTCAGTCATTTCCCTTCTCACTTTGGGATATGGCTAAATATTGGTTGTACTACCGTCCACTCGGTTGCATCACCTCTTAGATGGACATGAAGCGCGGATTTCTCAAGAAATACTTCCCAGATTCAAAGTCTGAGAGGTTGAAGAAGCAGCTTTCCAATATCTCTCAATTTTTTAATGAATCCCTCTACAAGTAATGGGAACAGTTCAAAAGGTTATTGGTAAGCTGTCCATATCATTCATTCAAGGAGGGAATTAGGTATACTCTTTCTTCGAGGGGTTGTGTGATGATGACATGCAAATGGTGAATGTCGGTTGCAACGGTTCATTTGCCTACAAGAGCCCAAGAGATGCAATGGCACTCTTCGAAGAGATGGAAAATTGTACAAGGAAGTTTGGTACAAGATCAAGAGTGAAACTATGGATGAGCCACATCATTCTCTAAAAATAGAGGAGCAATCAAACCTCTTACTTCCATGATGAAAGAGTTCATGAAATGGAAAGTTCAACAAGTGAAAGTTTGTAGCATTTACAGTCTTGATCATCACACGGATTTTTGCCCACAAGTGTGGAAGATTTGGAGGAAGTTAAGCCATTAGATTTCAACAATGGAGGAAATAGGCAACAGTTTAGTAGGGGGCAACAAGGGTTCCTTGGGAACCAGGGAGGTGATAGGAATACCCTTATGCAAACACCTTCAACCCAAGGTACTGTGATCACCCGAACTTCCGTTGGTGCGAGGAGAATCAAGTGAAAGGATACAAATAAAGCACACAAGCTCTACCTTAACCCTAACTAAGGGAAAAAGAGCCTTCCAACAACAATGACTTACTCTACAAGTTGGATGAGAAGAAATCTTGGATGCAATCTCTATATTTTCTAAGAAACATGAAGTTTTTGCAGAGAGCACAAGGCGAGAGAATGAAGATCTCGGGACTAGGGAATTTTTTAGCATCAAGAATCTTGAAATCCAAGTTGGAAAACTTGCCACCTCGGTGAGCTGACTTGAGGCCAAAGATTCTGGCAAGCTTCCTTCCCAATGGAAGAACAATCTGAGGAATGTGAACACTTTAAAGCCAAGAAGCGGGAAGGAGGTGTGTGAGTCCAAGAAGGAGAATTTACAAGAGGACAACTTGATCGTGGAGAGCAACAAAACCAACTTAGAGGAGCAAGAATTTTTTACAGAGGAGGAAAACATCGAAGAACTTCAAACATCCAAGGTGGGGGTGAATCTTCTGCCACCTTTCCCTAATGCACTTAGGGAAAGACCGAAGGTTGCAACCAATGATGAGCACATTCGTAAGATCTTCAAGAAGGTTGGGGTTAGCATTCCACTCTTGGACTTGATTGGGCATGTTCCTTCTTAGGATAAATTCTTGAAAGTTGCATGTACTAAAAGAGGAACAAACCGCTTAGGAAGTTAGGAAAATTGAAAATATGGGGAGTTGTTACTCTTCATCATAGAAATTTTCCCCAGAAATGTGATGACCCCGGCATTGTTTTCAATTGCTATTACCTTAAGTGGTTAATTTGTGAAGAATGCTATGATTGATCTAGGAGCATGTATCAATATTATCCCTTCTTTCCTTTATGAGAACCTAGACATAGGTGAGCTTAAGGAAACTATGGTGATTGTCCAATTAGCCTATAACTCTCAAGCTAACCTTCACTGGTTCCTTGTAGTCCTCCTTGTCGCACGGTGAGACTAAGGTGGTTGAGTTGAATACCTTTCGAAAGTGGGATTTTACATGCGGCTTCCTCCGAGATGCTGAGTGATGCTTTAATGAAATCCATCCAATTTTACCCCCGGAATGAAGACGAGGCTCAGCTGCAGGTTTGACTGGGTAATGCTTTTGTTCCTTTTCGTGAACACAGCTTTACTGAGTGCTTTTCCAAGCTGCATCCCGGCATGAAACTGGACGAGCTTGACCGCTAGAACCCAAACTGTGCCCCTGTTGTGTCTGACGCACATTCTGCTAATGAGCCCCGTCAAGCTGATAATCCTATTGGGAAAGTTGAGGGAAGTGGGCCGCTAATGTTGCTGACGACATTGGGGGGCTGCAGAGGATGAAGCTCAATTTGATGGGAAATATGAAGCTCGGAAGTCTTAGAGGCTTTATGTTACTTTCCTGAACCTATGACTTTTTTGTTTTTCTTCTTTTCTATGTTTGGTGTGTATTCCCCTGTTGAGGGATGAAACTCTATTTCTTTTATTTTATATGGATGTGTCTTTCCTCCTTTTGAATAATGACCTTTCCAGCTCTTGAGATGTATGCTGCCAAGAATTTGCTAACTTTTCTTGCTATCTTCTTGTGCTACTTATTGGCCTTTGCCTATTGCTTTCACCATAGGCTTGCCTTTTATGTTTCCCTTTTACAATTCTTTGGTTGTTGTTATGGTTCACCTTCCCTTTTTGAAGTGTTGTTTATTTTTCACTACTTATTTCCTAACCTTCTTTTTGCACCATTGTTAAATTCATAATTGCATCTTTGCAACACTTCTTGACAAAGCTATAAATCTTTCTCAACTTGCTCCCACTTTTGTTATGCTTGCGATGGCATCCTCAAGAATTTTTTCATATCACTCGCTATCCATGGTCGTGGTCAGATTTCTTTTACCTTTTCCTGTTAGGAGTAGGTCATGTAATTACGCTAGTTATTAGGGCCAGCGCTGCAACTTTAGCCTGGATCATGCTCATTACTTGACGACTATGGTTGTGGCTGGAGTTCGTTATCCTTTGCATATTGGGATCCAACCTGCAATTACACTGAATGTTGAGGCCAGTGCTGCAAATTTACCCTGGATCAGGCTCATTACTCTTTGGCCATAGTTGGGGCCAGAGTTCTTTATCCTTTGCCTGTTGGGATCCGACCTACAATTGCACAGGCTGTTGGGGCTAACACTGCAAATTTAGCCTAGATCAGGCTCAATACTCCCCGGCTATGGTTGTGGCAGAGTTCTTTATCCTTTGCCTGTTGTGATCCGGCATGCAATTGCGCTGGCTGTTGGGGCCAGCACTGCAACTTTAGCCTAGATCAGGCTTATTACCCTCCGGTTATGTTTAGGCCGGAGTTCTTTATCCTTTGCATGTTGGGATCCAACCTAAAATTGAGCTGGCTTTTGGGGCCAGCACTGCAACTTTATCCTGGATCAGGCTCATTACTCTCCGGCTATAGATGTGGTCAGAGTTCTTTATCCTTTGCATGTTGGGATCCAACCTGCAATTGCACTGGATGTTGGGGAAAGAGCTGCAACTTTAACCTTATCCAGGCTCATTACTCGACATTTCCTTGGCCAATTTCTCCCCTCTATTTGTCATTTATAGAAAAATAGCAAAAAATACATAGGCGCGAGTTGGGATTTCCTTAGAATCATACCCCTTATAGGCTTAAAAAATTTAATCCTTTCAGGAATCCTATCTCGTCCGTCAATCATATAAAACTGTTTGACAGCAAGTTTCATACATATATAAGGCTATATTTACTTAAGCGTAGTACCTTCTCAGGTTGGCTATGTTCCAAGTCTGAGGGATTGGCCTTCCGTCCATCGTCTCCACTTTGTATGCTCCCTTCCCTAGTACTTTAGAAACCCTATACGTCCCCTCCCATTCTGAGTCCAGCTTCTTCTGACTTTGGGCTCGCCTTACTTCATTCTTTCTCAGCGCCAAGTCTTTCAGGGATCTGACCTACACCTTGCTGTTACAATCATGTTCCATCCAGGACTTGTACACAACCTTTTTTAGTGCTACTTTCTCCCTGAGCTCATCCAGCTCATCTAGGTTCTCCCTGATTTCTTGGGCATTCTCCTCTTGGTTTATTGGCTCAGCTATTCTTCTGCTGAGCATTGCAACTTCTGGGGGAATGATGGCTCCCAAAACACAGCCTGTATGGGAACTTCCCCATGGTTATCCTTGGTGTGGTCATGTATTCCCATAGCACAGTTACCATTTTTTCCTCTCATTCTCCTTTTGCATTCCCCAACCTCTTCTTCATTCCTTGGACTATCATTCTGTTTGTCACCTCTCTTTGCCCAGTTACATGTAGATGGGCTACGGAGGTGAACTGCTACTTTATGTTCAAGTTGGCGCACCTTGACCTGAATGGCTAATTGGAAAACTTCTTTTCGTTGTCGCTCACTATCACCTGTGGGATGCCCAACCTGCACACTATGCTCCTCCTAACGAAGGTTGTGACTCTCTTACCCGTTATGCTTGCTACGGCCTCTACCTCCACCCAGTTCATGAAGTAGTCTATTGCTACCAACAGGAATCCCTTTCTCTCTACTGCCTCAGGGAATGGCTCCGCAATGTCGATCCCCTATTTAGGGAAGGGCCAGGGAGATCTTATTGATGTGACGTCAAATGCATGTATTTTCTGAGGTATTAAACATCTCTTTTGTATCTTTTTGTTGGAAGATTGCTATATTTAGGTATGTTTACATCATAAGGGGTTTAGATAACCATTTTTGGTTTTTG
>JAULKK010286041.1:0-13825 GCA_032355705.1 Rubia peregrina
ACTAAGGATAACTCAAGATTTTCAACTTAGCTACAACCAAGGGTAATTCCGAAGGATCCTCAACTTAGTTTCCGCTTTCTCTCAATTTCTCTCATTTTGCCTAGTAGCCCTTTCCGGTTTTCATCCTAGCATTCACACATGTTGAGCTCACCATCTCGCCTTTTCCCACATGACTTCCCATTTTTACCTAGATTTTCCAATCTAGCTGGTCCTAGCCTCTCATTTTAACCTAGGCCTTTCGACATATCCGGGCTTTCTTTCCTTTTTTGCCCAAACCTCTCAGGTTCCAACTTAGCCGGGAATATATATATATATATTTAAAAAAATCAATTTTTTTGTGTAGTGAAAAATGCCCCAAAGTTGGGTTTCATACTACAAAAAATAGTGAAAAAGAAAAATTTACACCACCAAAGTTTCAAAACACATCCCCAACAAAAGCTATAAAAAGTTGCTCCCACACCTAAAAACAAAAAAAATCCTAAAAAGTTCAACATCCAAATGTGGGAAATACCAAAAAGAAAAAATAGTCATCCCAAGAGTAATCCAAAAGCTAAGTGATAAGCACAAGTGATGCTACCATAGAGGTGTTCTAACTTCCCCCCCCCCACACTTAGTTTATGAATTGTCCCCAATGTATATAACTAAGGGAAAAGTTGGAAACACTGAGAAATGTTCAATGTAGTCTCCGGTGTTTGGCCTTGTGCCCTGCCTGCTCGGATCTAGAAGGAAGTAGCCCTCTCCGATGTATGATGTCCTCAGCCTGTCATTGATCTCCCTGATGCTATCCTGAAAGTTCCCCATGTTCTCCCTTGGGTAGTGTAGCTGATAGTCGACCCTAACAAATATCTCTGTCATTTTCCACTCAGGGTGATCTAGCTTTGTGCCAAGCCTGTGAACATTGTGCCTAACCCCAAAGATGGAGTTCCTTAAAGATTGTGCCTAGTCTGGTCCATGCGGCTGATGAGTCAACATAGGATAAGACAAAACTGACTCAAAACCCAATGACTCATACTCACAGAAGGGGCTAAACTATGGGGTGATGCCAAGGTTGACTGACTCTCTTTCTAAGAATGGTAAGAAACACTATATTGGTAGGGCTCAGGGCTTTGTCCAGGCAGGGACCACGGTTACTCAACTATGGAAAGTCATCATAGTGAGAGAAGATGTCATTCCTATGAGAACTGCTAGCACCATACCCAACAGAATAATAAGGCTCATAATAAATGATAAAAACTCTTGATGATGGGATAGTCCTCCAGATACATGATCGAAAGAAGGCGGTGGCGCTACAGGATGTTTCATAGGCGGCGATGGCATAACTGAGGGAATGATGGTTGTGGCAGGATGGCCTGATGCTCAATGGGAATGAACTGTGCATGATGCACCTGAATCCACTCTTGATCATTCTCCTCCTCTGTATCATCCAAATCACCTAGGTAATGCTCCCCCAAAACCACCTATGAATCCTAATTGGGCTCGATGATATGATTTTCCAGCTTGAACTTCTTACTCAAAGAGGACCTCATACAATAGAGCAACCTCATGAACTTCATTCCCTTGTACAACTAGAAGATAGTATTGTTTTCCTCAAGTATAAGCTTCGCCCATGACTTGTAGAGTGAGTGTAAAAGGAAATTGTAGGTTCGCCCTCATCCCCTCACTCACTGGAAGGTTATAGTACTAAACTGTAAGTGAGACCATACCGACAATAACTATCTTCCCTGTCCGAGATGGAGAGACAATACAGTGAGTGATTAATTCATCCAAAAGATCTGGGCAAGCCCTCCTTATGAAGATTGACCCGAGCCTTCTACATTCCTTCTTAGTGTAGTAGTGACCACACCGTGACAGCTGACTACCACACTCAATAGTCTGGTTACATACCTTAGTGCCGGGTAAACTATGTTGCTGTTCTTGCTCTCTCCCCTTTGCTATCGGGTGATGGTAGCCTAGAAAGCATACAACTCATACCCTGCATCCGATTCTCTATACCCCTTCACATCTCTCCTTAGTTTCCATTTGAAAATATTTGGTAGCTGAGCATAAGTCAAGCCATGGTGTAAATCTCCCAAATGGAACCTCATAGATCTCCTCATTTGTTTGTTCTTCTCCTTTGGGAAAGTGACAAAAATTCTAAGATATACCTAGTTTAGATAGGGGCTGACACTATAACGTACTCCTTCATACGGATCCTCCCTATTAGGACCCTTACAAGTTTATAGAGTTTGAGATTCTTACGGGTCTCTTTAACCAAGATCTTTATCTACTGTATAGGGTTCCCTACTAGGTAACTCCACCTTTAGTGAGGTTTCTCTACCCCATAAATGGTACATTAGGTTCCCACTTTGTCTTCTAGACATGATGGACACGAGAAATATAGTAACTAACAACAAACAAAATCTAGCAAAGCCTTTACTACACACCCCAAACATAGAAGAATATCTTCCAAAATAAATCAACTAACCACACTAACAACCAATACTTTCAAGCATGTAAATAACGAAACCACGAGAATTTCACAACTTCTACTTCTTCAAATAAGCAAGAGAGCTCAGCCAAGTGCCTCAAATGGTGAATGTGGTGAAATCTTTGCTCATGGAATGTGTGAAATCCCTTCCAGATCGAATCAGGGAAACTCCATCACCCAGAATAGACAAAAGTTGAGTTTTTGGGAGAAAACTCAATAAAGGCTGAGCGGTTCTTCGACTTTTTTGGGCAAAACTGTGAATTTTTGGAGGCTAATGTTTTTTTGGTTTGATAGGGTTTGGAAAGATGAATAATTTGATACCAAGTGGGGATGAATAAGATAAAAAATGAGGGAGAGAAAAAGAGAGGGTTTGGGATGAAAAGGGCTGGAATGAGGAGGAAATGGGGAGGGGGTTATATATGGTATAGAATGGATTTTAATTGGGCTATGAGGGTAGGCAGCATGGATCCATAGGGGGATCTATGCTGACATGTGGGGATGAGTCTCGTGCTGGCACGTGCCGGTCTTGTGCCAATGCCTGCATTGTGCATACATGGTGCCCTCGTGTTGGCCACGACTACTTCATGCTGATAGGCCTTTTCACAGCCTGTAATGCTTAGCACGGGCCATACCGAGCCCTGGTATGAGGCTCTTTTGTGTTGTTCCGTTCCAACTTTTCATGCCATACTTGCATATAAAAACATTAAAAACCAAGAGTAGTACGATTTCAAACAAAATGGATGATAGAAATTTTCTGAAAAACACCACAAAACTTAACACAATCCCAAAATTTCTAAAGTAAATAGTTTTTAAAAACCACTAACATAAAAGCTCCACGTTTTTATTGTCGTCCTCACTACTTAATATTTCATGCATTTTTGGAAAACTAATAAGAACTATTTGATGGGTCACGGGAATCACCATCCTTGACACCACTAACAACCACGTTCTTGTGGATGGGTGTCCAATTTACCTTAGTCTTACTCTTAATCTTTGGCAAAACATACCAAACATGCCTATTTTTCTCAATCATGGATACATTCTTGTTGATTTTGGGAATCAGAAGGGGTTTAGGATTGGTTAATTCCTTAACCCGTATTTTTTCCTTTCTGCTGCAAATTAGTGTATAATATTGGAGGCAAAGCATCTTTAACCACAATAAAAGAGACATGTCCATCAACAAGTATATCATTACAAGGTTCATTCATGCAAGATAGAGCACACAAGGTTTCTATGTCAGGTAATACCTTCACATCTTCAAGAACCTTTTTAAGGCATTTAACATTTTCAATCACGCAAGATTTATCATGTTAGGCAAGTTCTTCACACAAGAGAGGGATTAGGTGAATCATGTTTAGATTTGTAAATATCAAAACCAACTCTATCTATGTTATCCTCTAGGTTAGTGCCCGAATGAACATTAATCTTAGTCCTTGATGTTTTAGACAAGGTCACCCCAATAAAATTGAGGGTGCACCATCATCGTGCACTACATCAAGGATATTAAAGTCTGCCAATAATACCATAGTGCCCACTAGGACCTTCACATGGACTAGCTTGGGAGTGATTGGCCATTTGGTCGAATATGCTAGTTTCTTTAAGTTCACTTATTTTGATGTTCTCATAAAGGAAAGAAGGTATGACATTAATAAAAGATCCTAGATTAATCATAGAATTTTTCACCAATTTACCACCTAAATAAATAAGAATTGAAAAGATGTTGGGGTCATCACATTTTTTACGCAAATTTCTATGATTCAGAGTAGCAAATCCCCCTACTTTCAATTTTCCTAACTTCCTAAGTGGTTCATTCCTCTTTTTAGTGCATGCAACTTTCAATAATTTAGCATACGAAGGTATATGATCAATTAAGTCAAAGAGTGGAACACTAACCTCAACCTTCTCGAAGGTATTTGGACGTGCTCGTCATTGCCACCTTTGGCCTTCCCCTAAGTGCCCTAGGGAAAGGTGGTGGGAGAATAAACCTCACCTCGGGTGTTGTTAGCGGATTCTTCTATAACAAATTATTGCTCCACCAAGTTGGATTTGTTGCTTTCCATGACCAAGTCATCCTCTTGTAGGATTTCCTTCTCGGGCTCACTCATCTCCTTCTCGCTTCTTAAATTCAAAGCGCTCACATTCCTCGGATTGACCTCATGTTGGGAAAGAAGTTTAATGGATTCTTTGGCTTCTTTTCAGCTTACCGAGGTGGCAAGTTTCCTAGCTTGAATCTCAATATTCTTGATGCTTGAGAATGCCCTAGTACCGAGATCTTCAATCTCTCACCTTGTTCTCTCAGTGAAGACATTATGCTTCTTAGCCAATTGAGAGATTGCTACAAGTATTTCCTCTTGGTATGACTTGTAAAGTGAGACATTGTTTTTTAGAAGGCCCATCACCGCTTGGATAGGGTTGCGGTGGAGCTTTTCCGCCTCAGTTGTACTTTGCAATTGTTTCTCCTAGTACCAAAGAAATTTGGGGTGATTGAAGTACCTGGAGTTGAAGGTGTTTACGTAGGGATCTTGCCTTTTGCCTCCTTGGTTCTCTCAGAACCTTGTTATTTTCCTCTACAAAACTGTGGCCTATTTCCACCGTTGTTGAAATTCAATTCCTTAACTTCCTCCATATTTTTCACCACTTGAGGCCAAACATCTGTGTGATGATAGAGAATGCAAATACCACATACCTTTGCTTGTCGAACTTCCCTTTTCATGAACTCTTTCATCATGGAGGCAAGAGCTTGAACTTCCTACTCTAACTTCAGGAATTGAGACGGTTCATCTACGGGCTTCGCCTTAGACCTTGTACCAAACTGCCTTGAACCATTTGGTATCACCTCGAAGAGAGCCATTGTATCCCTTGGGCTTTAAATGGCAATTGAACCATTGCAAGAGGCATTCACCATATGCATATCATCATCACACAACCCTTCAAAGAAATAGTAAACTGGATCTCCTTCCTTGAATGGATGATATGGACAAATCGCCAATAGTCTCTTAAACCGTTCCCAATACTCGTAAAGGGAGTCATTAGCAAACTGAGAGATGTTGGAGAGTTTCTTTTTCAACACCGCAAACTTTGAAGCTGGAAAGTATTTCTTTCAAAATCTGCTCTTCATATCCATGAGAGAAGTTATGCAACTTAGGTGGGAGATAGTACAACCAATCCTTGGCCGAATCCTGAAGTGAGAAGGGAAACACCCTTAAATTGTAATCTTCCACCGAGACACCTGTCGGCTTCATGTTGGTACAAACTAGGTGGAATTCTGGAAGATGCTTGTTCAGATCTTCTCCGGCCATTCCTAGAGCGTGGGCAAGCAATGGATCATAGAGCTCTTGAGTTCACACATCACATTGGGTGGGAAAATTATGCAAAGGGTTTGATTCTCAAATTTTGGAGCCATCAACTCCCTCAAAGTGCGGTTATCCTCCGCCATATCTCTTTCTCTACAACTACCAAAAGTGGTTCTTGTGTAACTTCCGGCCTAGATCTCCTCTTACTTTTTTGCCTGCCACCTGTGTATTCCGGTGGACAATGTGAAACTCCTAATTTATTGGCACATGTATGTACCATAAACCAGAAATAAAATAGTGGCCAACTAAAAACAACACTAGTAAAAAAGGCTAAAAGTAACCAGAAACTAGCAAAAAGCTAAATAGCAACAACTAACAAAAACAACACTAAATACTCTGCTAACATGCTAAGCAAGTTAACTACTTGACCGTTAAACTAACATCCCCGGAAGTGGTGCCAAAATATTTACCCGCCCCCTATCAGCATCGCTAATGAATCAAGGGAGATCTACTAAACCGAGACAGGACTGTGATGATCAAAAATAGAAATTTACATGTTGCTCCCATTCCTACTACTACACTACCAAGAATGGTAGGTAGTTAGGAAAGTACCAGGGTCATCCACAAATATGTTAGAAATCTAATAATTAACTACGCACAATCATGATCGGGTCATCAATTCGACCTCGTGTTAGGAATAAATAGTGTTAGTAAAACAGTCATTGGGGGGTGTACTAAAAAATAATAGCATGTGAATTATCATGAGAATAAATTTATAACATAACACACGGGGAATATTTGTGTAACATGATTAATGTCATTTCGATTATAGATTTTATCACAAATAACAATAAGCCTATTCTAGTGTTTGTATCAAGTAGTGTGGACAATGGTCAAAACTTCCCTTTAACTTTCACATAAGGGTGCATGTATTAAATCTCCCATCAGCCTCCCCTTTGCAATTAGGAGAGTGCAACAATGACAATGGCTCATTGTCTTGGTCTGATTCTCCCATGTGCGATTAAGTCTCGGGTGAAACACTAAGAATTCACTACCCCTCGGCCTACAAAGGCAAAGGAAGTAAGCATCTTATCGATAGACCTAGGATTACAAAGTTAATCCTAGCTTGCTTCTTTAGCTATCTCTACTCGCAACCCTTCAGACTGAATAGTCGGCTAACTAGAGAATGGTCGTTCATAACGTTAACAATGACAACCTATGTGCACACACCCACACAGTTTCAAACCCATCATTACACTAAGCACATTTAGGTTTCCTTCCCAGGGGGTAGCAATAAGAAACAATATGAAAGTATACTTTGGTGTGTGAAAACTAAGTGTTGCGAACTAAGTGTGAAAATCTTACAATTCACAAGAATATTAAGAACAAGCCAGCATAATAATACAAAAGCACATAGAAATAGGCTGATCTATGAAATCTCACAAAATGAACATGAAAACATGAATACAAATATTATCTCTAATTACATTAACTACTCCCTAAGCATTGAACCCAAGTATTTTATTGGATTCAATGCCTTTGGGCAAAAGGAAAATAAAAAGATGAAAATAAAATAACCTAGAGAGAAGGAAGGGTATTTTCTAGTTCTAGTTTACTCTTGACATCTAAAAATGAGCATAAACTTGAACGCTAGTATACATAGGTCCAAATATATATTGTAGTGGGAAACTTGGCTAAAACCCTAGCAGAAGAAAATGGCGCGGGGGATGGAATATGGCACGATCAATGTCGGCCGAGACCCCCTTTGTGCCGGCACGTGGCAGCCGGCCACCACTCCATTTTTTCTTCTCTCATCCCTTTCCCATTTCGTTTGGTGTGCTCCATCGGTTGGAACCTTATTTAGCTTAGTATCTTGGCATGAGACATGTCGTTCTTCACATCTGTGGGCAGGTCTTAGCATTAGTGACTTGAAACGACGCCGACTCTGTGAAACAAAATGAACTGCGCACATACTTAGCATAATTTTGGAGTGAAAAGAAGACATAGGGTACACGGCCTACAGGATTTGGCACAACCCAAGATGGGGCTTGGCAGGGCTCATGGTAGAACCCCTGGTACAAGTTGCGTTGGCGATATGGGCTTTTCTTGGTTAAGCCCTCGTGCTGGCCTTGTGCGGTCCGTACTGGCCATGGGTTTTTCGGCCACTTGAATTGTTTGTTTCGCTACTGGTTGACCATTGATCCTATTTGGGATGTCTTGTAGTTTTTTTCATACCCCTCGAGAAGATGAATCCAATGGTGTCATTATTAAGGGATGATTAATCTCAGATCTTTCCCTAGACTCTATGCAACCCCGGGCAGCAATCCCTCCGTTTATTCCTTAGTCTTATTGAACTTTGAATCTTCCTTTCTTGGTCTCAATTCCCTCTACTACCATGCTTTAGAGTCCGTGGCCTTCAATCTACTACCATCCTTGTGAATGACCTTCAATAATTTCTGCCATCCTTGCAAATGGCCTTCAAATATCTTCCACCACCATCGCAGATGACCTTGTACAAAAACATGATAAAAGGTACTCACGAGCAACATACTAATGAGATCGAAAATGAAGATCTAGGTGCCTGAGAATATAAAGTGTCCACTAGCTTCAACTAATTCAACAAAACTCAGGATTTAAATAATAAAAAAGGAATAATGGTTGTCTAAACCCTTTGTCGTGTAAACCTAACTAAAACTAGCAATCCAACAAAAAAATGATTTAAAAAATGTGTCAAATGTATTGTCTAACGCATGCATAAAGGTGCACATCCAAGCTTTAGCCCCTAGATCTTCAATCTCATGCCTTGTGTGCTCCACAAAAACATCTTGTTTCTTAGCCAATTCAGAAATAGGCTCATAGAGATCTTCTTGATTCGACTTTTAGAGAGAGGGAATGTTGTTGGAAGGCTCTTTATCCCTTGGATAGGTTTGACGTGGAGCTTGTCAGCCTTAATTGTACCCTTGAACTTGATTCTTCTCGCGCCAATGGAAGTTCATATGATTGTGATATCTAGGGTTGAAGGTATTCGTGTTGGGGTATTACGTTTTACCTCCTAGGTTCTCATGAAACCCTTGTTGTTGTCCCATACTAAATTTTTGCCTATTGCCACCATTAAAGTCCAATGCCTTCACCTTTTCCAAGTTTTCAACCATTTATGTACAAGTGTCGGTGTGATAATCGAGACTAAAAATGCCACAAACCTTGATTTTGGGAACTCTCCCCTTTATGAATTCCTTCATCATATAAGGAAGTACTTGGGCTTTCTCATCTAGCTTGAGAGATTGAGCCGGCTCATCCACTGTCTTTACGCAAGATCTAATACCAAACTACCTTGTTCCATTGGCCATTTCTTCGAAGAGCGCCATTGTATCCTTCAGACTCTTGTTGGCAATTGAACCGTTAGATGTGTCATTCAACATTTTCATGTCATCATTACACAACCCCTGGAAGAAGTAGTATACCAAATCTCCCTTCTTGAACAGATGATATAGACAGCTTTCCAATAGCCACTTAAATCTTTCCCAATACTTGTAAAGGGATTTATTTGAGAACTGGGATATATTGGAGAGATGCTTCTTGAGACTTGCAGATTTGGAAGCCGGACAGTGTATCTCGAGGAATCTCCACTTTATGTCCATTCAGGAGGTGATGCAATTGGCTGGAAGATATTTTAACCATTTCCTGGTTGCATCTCGCAGCGCCAAGAAAAAAGACCTTAAGTTGTAGTTTTTTCCCAAAACTCCAGGTGGCTTAGACCTACGTCGGGTGTGCATGTTCTTCCATCGGCACCACCTCTATAATTAGGGGAGTGCAACAATAGCCCTACCTACTGTACAAATCCGAATCTCTTTCATTCGATTACATCTCAGGCACTACATGATGAATGTTTCTCCCTATGCGTCATAGGGGGTGAACCACATTATCGAGGGATCAAGGATTTTGTGATGCTAACCCTAGTTTACTACTAATTCCATCTCCATCCATAACCCATCGGGCCAATCTTTAGCTAAAACTTGTGTATGGTTGATCGTAACCTTGACTCGTCAACCCGTATTTACACACCATATGGTCCCGAACTATCATAACCCCAAGCACATATAGGTTTCCTTTCCCTAGGATATCAGTAATTTCTCTAACATGAAAGTAGACTACGGTGTGTGCCAATCTTCATGTGACAATTACGGAATTAATAAGAACATAAAGAACAAGCCAACATAATAATCATAAACACATAAAAATAGGTAGATCTAAGGAATCTCACAAAACAAACACTAGATCATGAATACAAACACAAACATTAAGTTAATTGACTACTCGCTAAGAATTGAACCCAAATATTTCATTAGATTAATTGCCCTTGGGAAAAAATAAAGAGAAATATTTTAGAGAGAAGGAAGAGCTCATTTCTCTCTCTATCATACTCTTAATAGTTTACAATGATTCTATACTTTTACCCTTAGTAGACGTAGGTTGTTATATATATGTAGTAGGGAATTGGCCATTGAAAAAGGCCAAAAAGCCACAATTGACACGGCTAGTGGAAAATGGCATGGGCCATGCTGGACGGTTGGTTTCGTGCTGACACAGGCCACATGCCAAGGCACGGCTCATGTAACCTCGTGTAGGCATGGGCAAGCCTGCCTGGCAAGGGCCATGTTGGTCAGCAAGGACCATCGGTTGGTGCCCTATTTTGAACTTTTGATCATGTGCCCCATGTCGTTTGGCACTGTCTATTGGCTGGATGTATTTTTATATCAGTTGAACGGCATGACCGATGTCATTTTTCACACCCATGGGTTAGTCTTTACATTTTGGAGTTGATACGATATAGACCGTGTGAAACGGCACGGTTCATATCCATACTTCTTAGTCTCTGGAATAATTTAGGTTACACGGGCTCGCTGGTGCAAATCGGTCTATGCCAAGGAGGTGTGACATGGCCCGTGCTTGTTGGCATAGTCTATGCTAGCCATGCCTAGCGCAGGTCATGCAAGGAGTTAGCCTCGTGACGACTAGCTTGCCTCATGCCAGCTGGTTAGTTCGTGTCTGCCGGTAGACTGGTTCAGCCGGTTTATACTGGTTGATGATGCCTTCTATTTTTGCCTTATTAAACTTCAACTCCATATTTTCCGGCTCAATTCCATCTACAAGCACGCTTTTTGGTTCATGGCTTTCTGCCTACTACCATCCTTGTGAATTACCTTCAAATATCTTCTACCATAATTTGAATGTCCTTCAAATATCTTCTACCACCCTCGCATATGGTGATCTACAAAATGATGATGTTATACTCCCGAGAAATCTAGTAGAAAGCTCACAAACGAAAATATATGTGCTCGTGAATATAAAGTTTCCATTATATTCAATTAAATATACAAAACTCAAAATTTAGATAAGAAAACCAATAATGGTGTCCTAGGGAGGCAACCAATGTCGACTCTCTTATCAAAGCAGGTGGGAAAAAGATTTTTATGAAAGGCCTAATGCCCGAGATGAATGAATGGTACCACTAAATAGCCTTTAGAATTAAGTAGGCCAAAGTGAACACTGAGGCTCACTGTATGAGGCTTACGCATATTCACGGAATTAAGAAGAAACTGCGATGGAATGTAGGTAGGAAAATGGTACTCGCATTGAGATAAGGTGCTGAAAACAAAGGTTGTTATGGTTACTGCAGTCTTATCTCCAAACTTCGCAAAAGCCGTTGTGTCCCACTATCCACACAACATATATGGTCAAGTAATGGGTAAAATTACAGTGGGTTCTTTCCAAAAAATGGCTCATGAAAATGCGGTCCTTCATTGGAATCTAGATTGGCGAGGTGTAAAAAGTCTGCTGGCGGAATCACATTATCAACTGGTGTGATCACATGGTTAATGTTCTTGAATATAGTTCACGGATGCGAAGAAAGTGGGTTGACCTTTCCCATCATTCCCAAACCCAAGCGTTGGGCAGATCGATGTGGGGACCATCTTAGAAGGCACACAGATGTTGGAGGAAGAACCATTAGCTAGATATTATTCATTATTTTCTATAAAATTTCATAAACTATGGTTTTTTTCACTTTTTATTGGACGTGTAGAATGAATCTACGATATTTTGCAGATATAATATTATCATTATGACATGAATCGAGCAGTATCAAGTTTTTATTTTATATTTACAGTGGTAAGCAAATCTGGTTTCCGGTTATTAAATCTAAACTATTTTACATAATTTATCCTAGAACATGTACTTCCGCTTAGTAATTTATACGATAAAAAATATATCATTTAAAATTCCATTTTAAGACAATAATATTGAAATTCAAGTATTTCGAAGCAATGGATAAGATGTTCACCCACTTTTGGGCAACAGTGCTATTTCACAAAATACTGTACACATTTTTTATTTTCAGTTTCTAGGATGTTCCATTCACCCAATCATGTCCAAATCGCCTAATTTTGATAAAACATTACTGAATTTCACTACGGAATTGCCATTTTGCATTCCGACAATTCAGAGATTCTCAAAGTGACGTAAGTGCAAAAGTAAATTAAAAAATTACCCGGAGGTCCAAATTTAAATATGATCAAATGTAATGCTACATTATGAAATCATGATGTATATTTCAAGATAGAACCAAAAAATTTAATAATATTTTGTGAGAAAAACTTACGAATAATAATTCCTGTTTTTACTTCCTAACTTCAATGTAATGTAGGGTAAGATACTCTATGACATGTACTAGCGCTTTATCAAATTTCATGAAAATATCATTTTCTATTAAATACCTTATATTAACCCAAAAATACACAATATTAAGTTTTGGGCAACAATGTAATTTTAGCAAAGTTAAATACAGACTCTTTTCGCGTATCCATTTTTCACAAATTCGGAACTCGAAATCTGTGGAATCTTTAGTTAAATAATTTTCAGTCTAACTGAATATCCACGATAATGGAAAAAACTTCCCCCCTACGTGGGCAATAAATTAAAATTTGGACAATAGTGGGAATCAAAATAAACATCGGTATGTTTTTTTGATGGAAATATTTTTATTATATTAACCAATCAGCAGCCAAAAACATAGTTTAGGCCAATCACCCTTAGCCTTTTACAAACAGAAATTGCCTACAAAGACTAACAAATTACATTCAAACTAGTCCAGCATTTCTCCAATTACATTTTGATTTAATCATCACAATCATTAGCTCCATCTTATGGTTTTTTTCCTGGAATATTCTTTGGTTTCTTTCAAGCCACAAGTGATAATAAGCAGTAGAGTATAACTGCAACTGCACCATTTTCTCCTGATCATAATCTGATAAAGACGTTTCTTCAATTCTCTCAGATTTGTTGTTGCTTTCAGGTTCAACTTTTGTAGTATAGATATAGTATAAGGAAATTTAATAAACAAAGGGGCTGCATCTTCTCTTTTCCCCTGACAAAAGCTACATACAGAACCTCCAGGTATGATTTTGAATCTCACCAAATCTATCCACGGTGGCCTGTCTCCCTTTAAAAAGAATCCATAAGAAGTACCTTTGTTTAGGCAGAATTCTGGAGTGCCATAGCAATCTTGCCATGTGATCTTTCTGTCTTTCTCCCTTCTGAATGTTGTATGCTTCCCTAATACTGAATTTTCCACTTTTTGTATACAACTATCCAGTTGATCAAATACTTGCAACTTCAGTCTTGTAATTGTTCTCTATCCCCAGCTATGTGTTTGTGATCCTTCATATTTCCTGAAGTCATGCCCTTTAATATGATATGCATGTACCCATTGCACCCATAGTATATCCTTTTTGGAGAAGACGTCCCAAATGATCCAACACAAAGAAGCTTTATTCCACAGGGAAGGATATCTCAATCCCCATCCCCCCAGCTCTTTAGATTTGCACATAGTATCCCAAGCTACTACTGCAAATTCCCTTTCTCCATTTTCTCTCCCCAGATGAAGTTCCTGTATAACTCTGGAAGGTCGTCGCCGTACCTCTCAAAGATACTATTTTTATCCCTTATTGCGTACTATACTACAACTAAGTAGATAGTGGCAAGTAGGGTTCGTCCACAGAAACAGGGG
>JAULKK010286057.1:0-24034 GCA_032355705.1 Rubia peregrina
CCCGACACGACAGTAACACGAACCGTTTCCAACCCGACACGAACCCGACACGATTACACGAATTGACACCACTAATCCTATCCAACTTATTGATGACATATTGCGGGAGTCTATAAACAAACATAACATAGGAAGCAACCGTTTGAATGACGGATTTAGCCAAAGTAACTCTACCACTTAAAGAGATTCCATCTTCCTTCCATTTCTACAATTACCTGTGCAGATTATTTATAACATTCTGAAACATCAAGCCTCTCTGTCTGGTAGTTGATATATTAACCCTCGGATATTTATCAGGTAAACCCAAGCCATGAATATTAAGTGCATAAGAAGCCCAGGTTCTCCACCACATGGTGTGTTTAGACTAAAGAAAAAAGAGGATTTTCCAAAGCTAATCCACTGACCTGATAGTTTGGCATAAGAATCTAACCTTTGTGCTAGGACCGGCTGTGGGGTGGCTCATCCGGTGCCTTTGGGGCCCAAAATTTTTATCATTAGTTAGTATGTATTTTTATTATTAGTTAGTAAGTATTTTTGGGCCCCAAACTTTTTGGTAGAAATATTGAAAGGAAGCTATTAGGTAGAAACTATTTGTCCCACATCGATAGTTTTAGAAGCTATTAGGTAGAAAGTACTTATAAATAGGGTATCACTCTACCCTTTCATGCAATGGTTAGCAAGCCCAAATTGAGGTCATTTAAGCATATGACATCGAATAAATGAGCCTTCAAAAGACCATTTTTAAGTTTGAAAATTTACCTGCTTATGGGTTTTTGGTCTAGGCAACAACAAACAATGTCCAAACGTTCAAATTATTCGAATACTCGGTTTGAATTCAATTTCAAACTGAAACCGAATTTTAAATTTGGTTCGGATAATTTGGGTTATTTGTACTATATAATTTGGTTCGGATAATTCAGGTTATTTGTATTATTTGGGTTGGTTTCGGTTTTGGATCTTTTAGGGAATAAACCGAATTGAATAAATTGAAAACCGATTAATCTAAATTTTGACAATTTTATATTAATATATTTAGGGGTCTCATTATTTATGTTGCACCGGGCCTCCAAATTATCGGAGACGGCCTGGTGCTAGCAGACTAATGTTTTGTTGTTTATTTTCCCGGAATATAATGCAGTTATCAGCATACATGAGATTAGAAATTCTTGGATTGTTCCTGGAAATCTGTATCCCAAGTTTTTCTGATTGAGAGGAATCAGTATTATCCAGCGCAGAAGACAAGGCATGTTGGCAAAGTATAAACAAGTAGGGAGACAACGGACATCCTTGACATAGGCCTTTTATAGGGTATAAAACTAGAGGTGTAAATTGGACAAGATTGAGAAGAAATAGGATGAAAAATTAATAAAATAGGTGGTTAATGGGACCGGGTATTAAATACTCATTAGCTTTTGGGATTGGACGGGATGGGAAATGATTATATTAATGGGAAATTTTGATCCCAATGGGTACCAAATTATGTTAACTCAATGGGAACTCAACAAATACCCAATAAATACCTAAAATTACCCAATTAAATACATATGTAATATTTAACATAAAAATTCACTCTAATTCACAAATTATACATCTTTAATGCATGTATAAATTAGTAGCATAATAGTTAAGTGTTATTAGACAAACCGTCACTCATTCACATATTTAAATTATATTCTAATCTGCCGTCGGACATGGTACAATTCGTATCCTTTCATTTTATTTCTACAACACTTAAGACCATAAATGAGTCGAACTGAACTCAAACAACCACTATTTCGAATTCAGCTCTTTTAAAATATCTCGAGTTCCAACTCGATTCAAACTCATGCAAACCTATATTCGATCTCGTACAATATTCGAGCTCGTACAACATTCGAGCTCGCACAACATTCGAGTTCGTACAACATTCGAGCTTGAGATCGAGCTCGTACAACATTCGAGCTCGAGTTCGAACTCAACTATAATAATGTTCGTTAATCTCGTCGAGTTTATAAAGCCAACATATTATATATATATCATTTTTATTAAATATAAGTATAATGTAAATAATATAATATATTTATGCATGGCTCGATTTCGAGCTCGAACTAATTTAATTTCACTCGAGCTCGTAGTGAATCATGATTTTACAGGTTCAATCGAATCGAACCGAGATCGAAATATTTTTAACGATTTGAACTCGAACAAACTCGTTTACAGTTGTAAAAATTTGACGATGTTTGGAAAATGTAACTGTTAAAATAGTCTGAAAAAAGTAAAAAATATCCACGCTTGAGTGGAGTCTATTACACTAAATAATATATTCATCAAAAGATGGAAAGTGATCGGGTATTAATTGGATACCCATAATTATCCAATTTTAAATGGGTATATGGGAAAATTGGGATCCCAATTCCATTCCTCTTTGTAACCCAATACTATAAAAACTCATTTGATCATAATTCCAAACTAGAAAAAAAATGTAAATTTTCCATTCCATTAGCTTGTATTTAATGGTCCCAATGATTATTGGGATTAATTGACGCCTCTACTCACAGAAGACTACCTCTATATTTTAATAAATGCTGTGTTTAAGGTAAAAAATACGTGTACCGTTATGGAGAGGTAGGACAACCTCTCGTATTCCAATACTTTTTACACACTTCCCACCAAAGTTGGTGTAAAAATTAATTCGTATACCGTATGCAGTATAATTTACCGTCACCAACGTTTCCAATTCTTTCAAGGTTATCTCTGCCCGCACAAAGGCTAGGTTTTCACTCTTTAGTAATCCGTCCGCAGCATTACCCAGGTATAATTTCCTCCATTTCCTTTACAAGCCTACTTGATTTCAATTACTTCAGTTTACTTTTGAACTATTTGGATTAGTTCAGCCGAGTGTTGGAGACGATTAGGAAATGATCAGTAATTTGATCGAATTTTATTATCCCAATTATTTTATTAGATTTGATTGTGTTTGTCTCCTCTCAATCAACAATATTTTCCTGTTTAGCGCATGCAATCTGGAAATGATACATGAATTTTATCATCCCAATTATTTTATTAGATTTGATTGTGTTCGTCTCCTCTAAATTAACAATAATGTTCTGTTTAGCTCATGCAATCCGGAAATGATATACGAATTTAGCCTACTAATAGATTTTTGTTGATGATGTTTGATTGCTAGATTGGAACTTGGAAGGAATCAGTCAAAAATATATTTACTGAAAGCCCTTCTTTTGGTGATGGCTACTCCTGATACTCAGCCCAAAAAGGTGAACCACATCTCTCAGTTTGTTGATCAAATTGTTAGAAATATTCTTATCTCTTTTAAATATTTTCGGAAACCTTGTATATGAAATGGTGCCAGAAGCAAGTGCAGTACCGTGGATCGGATCAGTGAGCTCCCAGATGGAATTCTGTCACACATGCTCTCGTTGCTAAAGCTCAAGGATGCTGTCAGGACAAGTGCTCTGTCTAAACGTTGGATTGATACTTGGAAGTTCACTAAGAGGCTCGATTTTGATGAATGGGAAAATTTGAAACAGATGAGTCCTTCACGAAACGTCGCGCTTTGGCGCAGGATGGAGCGGCTCAAACCTGGCAGATTTATTAAGTGGGTTAATAAGGTGTTGCAATCTCACAAATCAATGGATTTGGACAGGTTTAAAATCCGCTGTAGTCTCGAGGAATCTCACCGTGATCATCTTCATAATTGGATTCTGTATGCATTTGCAAGAAAGGTGCAGAACTTCGAATTGGACTTGGGTGAAACTTTTCCTAACCAACCTTTCAAATTTCCTGGTCAGCTACTTGCCGGGTTCAAGTCCCTCAGGTCTCTGACTTTGAGACGGATAAGTGTGTCTGGAGAAGAAATTGAATTTCTGTTGCACAACTCTCCTTTTCTAGAACATCTTTTGGTGCACCTGTCGTGGAATCTGAAGGAGTTAAAAGTTTGTGGTTCGTCGATTGCTCTAAAACATCTGGAGATAAACTATTGCTATGAATTGAGTTCCCTCATAATATGTGATACAAACATAGTTTCACTCAGAACCAATGAGGGGAGCAAGCTGGTGCTCAAAAATGTCCCTATGCTTGTGGATGTATGTGTTACTCAACACTCCTTTGATCTTACATATTCAGTTGGGGATGCTATTTCCTGGATCTCCTGCTGCCTGTTGAATCTAGAGGCACTTACTCTAAACGCATCATTAGCCATTGATGGTGGCAATTGGGTTAGTCTTCTTAATCATTCATTTCATTGTTTGTACTCTCCCGAGAGAGTATATAAACTGATGGTTCTTGTTTGTGTGATATCAGGACGCTGCTGAAGCCGGAATTCCTCAACTGACTCAACTGAAGCAATTTACTTTAATTGCAAATCTAGATAAAAAGGACGGAAGTGTGTTGTCGTATACATCTTTTATAAGGGCATCACCCAACATTAAAAAATTTATACTACAGGTCTGAGCTGATACTATGTATTTCTTCTCTTTTACATATATTTGCATTTTTATTAGGATTAACAGTATGTTTGACCTTTCAGTTGGAATGCTGTAATAGAACTGTATTTGAAGGAAGGGAATCTAAGAAAGGTGCAAGGATGCCTCTGCAACATCTCAAAGTTGTGGAGTTACAGGGATACTATGGCAGCACAACTGAAGTTGAGCTCGTGGAGTACTTCATAGAAAATGGTGTTGCTCTTGAGAGAATTGTGGTTGATCCTCGTATTCACTACATGATTCTCTATCTGCCGCATGAAATCGACCCGAATGAGCGGGATGAACCAGAGAGAAAGGAGGACAGAATTGCTAGAAATCTCGCCACACGGCAGCTGCAGAATCTAGTACCTTCTAACATTGAATTGGCCATTCTGTAGCTATGATATGGTGGTACTTAGATTTGATAGTTATGATGTGGTATAATTTTGGCTTTTGTGGAACCTTCGGATATGGGTTACTTTAACTGGGTGTTAAGAATTGGTAGTACTTTAATGTAGTTTTGTGGAACCTTGAGGTGTTAGCTGAAGTGTACTTTGTTGAACTTAAACTTCATTTGGCTAAGGTTTTGATTTAAACACCCTTTTATTTCCATATTTATTTTTGGCAATGATTAAAATCTGGTTTAATTTAAACTTAATTAGCTTGTGTTTCTAGCTTTGAGATTATCTATGGAATTTCATTTTAAAGCATATACTCATAAGAAAGTCCATTCTTACACTGCATTAACAGTTAGACCAATTATGGAAAACCTCATTTAAATAAAATAATCTTATATTTTGGGCAAAAGTGTCAATATAATCCCGTAACATCTGAAATTGTAAGTCTAATCCTAAATTTTGGATGAAAGTACCAATCTAACACTAGAAACTTGAAATTGGTTGGGATTCAGTAAATTGACCATTATATCCTTGTTGATTTTAAAAAAAATCAGAAAAATTAAAAAGACTATTTTACCCTCAGTGTTTTCCTTTATTTCTTTAATCTAACGCTTCGCTGACTCAATGTTTTGCCCTAAGTTTTTTGGGAAAGACCTTGTTTTGCTCTCCTCTGTCACTTCTCTCCACTAACGTTCCAACCCCCACCGCACCCCGGGCTTCGCTCCGCCACAGTCGATTCCGGCGTCTGGTCGTGGAGAATCACTGGGAATGCCGACGTTGAATGTTGTTATGGCCACGACGTCAGACCCAGATCGAAGAAGCCGAGCTGGTGCTCTCGGTGGATATGTGGACCCTAGGAAGGTCGTCGCGGCCATGGAGAACCACCGGCGACCACTAATTTGAAGCCTCATTGGAGATGGAGCAGAGCCGAGCGGTGGAGGAGAGAGAAGCTAAGAGAGGCGTCAGTGAGGTTGAGGTTTTGATTGCGGAGGAAGGAAAAGGTGTCGTACCCTGTGGCGGTGAGGTGGTGAATAACGGGAATCAGTTGTGTGCCAGCCGTAAGGTGGAGCAGCGGTGCCGATAGTGGTGTAGGCATTGGTGGAGGAGGTGGAGCTGGCGGTGATGTGGAGCATCGGCGGTGGTAGTGGCGGAGACGGAGGCGACGGTGAGGTGGAGCAGCGGTGGTGGCGGAGGCGAAGAAGTGGTGGCACTTTTAGATCGGCTAGAGGCAGTGGCGGAGCAAGGGGTAGTTTTGTCACAAAATTTTCAGTTTCAAACTCAGGGTATTTTTATCTTTTCATGCATGGTCAATGCCTGAATTCGTTCAATCAACGCCGTAATAGTACAATTTGGGTATGTCCGCACAATTGTTCAAAAATTTAGGGTTAAATTGACACTTTAAAAAAAATAGGTTTAGTTTTTGTAGTTTTCCCTTTAAATGACTTTTAGGTACACATTATATTTATTTACTCCCTCTGTCCTGCAAGTAATGACATATTTATTTTTTTACGGTTTTCAATGATCATGTTTGGCCGTTAATATCTCTAGTTATATATAATAATTCCGCAAAAAAACTTATATTTAAAAAATAGATGTTAAGATGAGTCCAACAATATCTCACATGATATTTTTATTATAAATATATTACTCCCCCTGTCACAAACTAAGCTGCACACTTACTATTTGCCAGTCAACACTGTCTTTGACCACATATTTGAATAGATATATAAACAATAATATTATCGTATGTGATATTGTTGATTTCGTCGTAGTAAGTAATTTCTAAATATCAATTTTTTATTTGTCATTGTTATATGTAGTTAAACATATTAACGGTCAACCATATTTCTTGAAAACCGTAATTTTTTGTGTGTAAAATTTAGTCTGGGACAGAGGGAGTAATTTATATTTTGGGTCAAATTTTACCAAGTTTAACTTGAAAAAAAGTAAATATGTCAAAACTCGTAGGACGGAGGGAGTGTATTTTAAGACATACTCCCTCCGTCCCACTAGTTCTTTCCATTTTACTGTTTTTACTGTTTTCACGGTCTTCAATGATCATGTTTGACCATCAATAACTCTAGCTACATATACCAATTCTGTATAAAAATTGATATTTAGAAAATATATGTTAAGATAAATTCAACCATATATCGCATGATATATTTATTATATGTATATTAATTTATATTTATGGTCAAAGTTTGGAAAGTTGACTTTGAAAAACAAACATATGCCATTATTGGTGGGACTGAGGGAGTATCTTAAATGGTTTTTAAAATTATAGGAAACTCGTTGCGATAAATGAAAACTTTTTTAAAAAAATTAAATCGTCTCTAGGATGTGGGTTTATAAGATTTCCATCCCTTTTATATTAAGCTCAAATTTGCACAATGTGCCATTACAACATATGATATGGGATTACCCATTAACACTGAAACGCTACAGAAATATTACAATTCTAATCTAAGGTCTCAGTGGCATAAAGAGAGATATACACATAGGCCCTAATTGATATTACAATATTGATTCCAACGCAACCAACCACATGACTTCTTCTCAGTCTGCTCTTGAACGCGTGACTCCTTATTCTGGTAATCGTCGTATTTTTGTTGGTAATGGTTCTGCTCTTAACATTACTCATGTTGGTCATTCTCTGGTCTCTGACTCATTATCCTTGTCTGATGTTTTGGTGGTTCCTCATATTACTAAGAATTTACTGTCTATTAGCAAGTTGACTCGGGATATGAATGATGTTATTTATTTTGATGAATCTTCTTTCACTATTTCAAACAAGTTTACTAGAAATGTTCTTGGCAAAGACCATCTTGATAGTGGCTTATATGTTTTGGATTATGGTGGTGCCGCTTTCTATGTTTTTGTTGCATCGAGTGCCTCTAGAGCATCTTTTGAACTTTGGCATAGTAGATTGGGACATGTGCCTCATACCATCATTTTGTCTTTGAGCAAGTCTGGATGTTTGTCAGTTACTAGTTTGCTGCCTATGCCTCATTTCTGTACTTCTTGTGAGATGGCTAAAAACAAGCGTCTTTCTTTTAATGATAATTTAAAATGCGCAATACATATACTTGATTTAGTTCATTGTGACCTATAGGGACCCTAGCTTGTTGTCTCTCATGCCGGGTACCTTTAGTATGTCATTTTTATTGATGATCACTCTCGATTTACTTGGTTATATCTTCTACGACGCAAGTCTAACTTTGTGGTGGCTTATATGCAATTTGAAGCATTTGTTGAGAATTAGTTTTCTACCACCATTAAAGTCTTTCATAGTGATGGTGGAACCGAGTTTGTGAATCATCGCATGCGAACTCATTTTGTATCAAAGGGTATTCATCATCAACTTCATGTCCATACACTCCATAGCAAAATGATCATACAGAGAGGAAGCATCGACATATTACAGAAACTGGCTTGTCGAAGCTCTATCATTTTGGCCTTCACCATTCATTTTGGTGCGATGCCTTTTCCACAACAGTCTACATCATTAATAGACTGCATACTCTGATTTTATCTGGTCACTTTCCTCTCTCCATTATATTTGGTAATACACCAGACTACTCCAATTTTCATCCATTTGGTTGCCTTGTTTTTCCTTACTTGAGGCCATATGTTGTGCATAAACTGGCCCCTCGGAGTAAATCTTGTATATTTTTGGGTTACAGTTCCTAGTACAAGGGTTACAGGTGTTTTGATCCTCTTGCGAAGAAGGAGTACATCACTCGCCATGCCAGATTTGATGAGTCATTTTTTTCCAGCTACACGCACTAATACTGTTACCGGTTCTTCATCGCTGGATGTTTCAGCATTATTAGAGCCTTCGTCAGTTCCATCGAAGGTGTTTGAGCCATCTTTTTCTCCGAAATCACCCATAATTCTGGAGGATTTAAAATTTTCAGATTTCACCAGGAGCTCAGGGTTCCTCAAAAAATTGTGATTGTTTTCCACAGGGGGACTAACAGCATTATAAACAGCATCTGATGCTGCCAGCACAGCCGACGATGCAGCCACCGTCGATTCATGCACCGACCACCCTGGTCGAGTGTCAGCTTCACGTGCCGGCGACACCAGTCGTGCATGGCTCTCACGCACCGGCAACCTTGACGCCGACAGCTCCGGTGACTCCAACTTCCTCTGCATTGTCACCATTGTCACCTGTCTCGGGTGCCGCACCTACCACCTCGGGATCTGAGCCATCCCCAGTTCTAGTCCCTTCTTCCAGATTTCTGATGGATGCTCGTTCTCGCACTGGTTCTTTACGTTATAAGGATTTCTTTGATTATGATATTTATGGTTTATTGAGCTCTTTATTTTCCAAGACCGAGCCCCGCAGTCATTACTCTGCTGTCAAGGACCCTGAATGGGTTACTGATATAGACTCCAAAATGGCTTCCCTTCGTGCTCAGTTGGGAATTAGTTCTGTGTCCGCCACATGTTAATGTTGTTGGCTCAAAATGGGTGTAGCGTTTGAAGTAGAAGTCTGATGGTTCACTTCATCGGCATAAGGCCATGTTAGTTGCCCAAGGTTTTTCACAATTACTTGATTTTGATTATGATCATACTTTTAGTCCGGTGGTGAAGACATCTACAGTTCATACTATTTTATACATAGTTGTCACCAAAAATTGGCCTTTGAGATAGTTTGATGTTAAGAATGTTTTTTTAAATGGTATTATTGATTCCCCAATTTACATGAAACAGCCTACTGGTTACAAAGACCTGATGCGTCCTGATCATGTTTGTTGTCTATGCAAGGCTATTTATGGATTGAAACAAGCACCTCGTGCTTGGTTTCAACATTGTAGTACCTTTTTTTATTGGTCTGGGTTTGTATGCAGTTCTGCAGATACCTCCTTGGTTGTGTTCTCACAGGGTGCCTCTTTACTTTATTTGCTGGTTTTATATTGATGACATTATTCTCACCGAGAATGATGGTCATCTCACGTGAAAGTTTATTGATCGGGTTAATAAGGAATTCAAGATTACCGATCTTGGCACTTTACAGTATTTCCTGGGATTGAAGGTTGTTCGTAGTTCCGATGGCTTATTCCTTGGGCATGCCAAATATGCCAAGGACATTTTATTGAGCGCTAGAATGCATAATTAGGCGCCTGTTGTTATTCCATTTGTAGCTCTCTTTTTTTGCAGTTTTCAAGTTCTTCTAGTAAGCCATTCGGAAATCCCACACTTTATCGCTCTTTGTTGGTGCATTACAATATTTGTCCATTACGCATCCCGGTATTTCTTATGTTGTGAACACAGACAGTCGGTATATGCAAGCTCCTACTGATGACCATTACTGGGATGTTACTTTAATTGTGCACTATGTCCGTGAAACTTTGCACAGTGGTCTTCAGTTTCGCAAGAATTCATCCGCTTTTCCAGTCTTTGGTTATTTTGATGCTGATTAGGTTCATTGTATCGAGACTCGTAGGTATACTTATGATTATGCCATTTTCTTGGTGGTAACCTGGTTACATGGAGTGCTAAGAAACAAGCTACGGTCTCTCGTTCAAGTTTAGAATCAGAATACCGAGCTATGGTTAATACTGCTGCAGAACTAGATCGGTTGATGAATTTACTTCGGGATTTGCACGTTTCTTCACGTGTACCACCTATTTTGTTGTGTGATAATAATAGTGCTCTCTTTCTTGCTCAAAATCTAGATTCGCATAAGAGAGTCAAGCACATTGATATTGATCATCATTTTGTGCGTAAGATGGTGTCTTCTGGCAAGCTCGAGGTTGCTCATGTTCCTACAGACCAACAACTTGCTTACATCTTTACAAAGAGTCTACCTCGTCCTCAGTTTGAGTTCTTACGGTCAAATATTTGTGTTGCAACAAGTCTCATGCTTCGCTTGAAGGGGGATAATAGAATATTAGATGAATTAGAATCATGTTAAGAAAGGAATACCCTTTCTGATTGGTTTTGTATATATCATTTTCCATATATGATTCTACCTTATATACCCTTTCTACTCACTATATATGTGTGTGTGTGTGTGTGTGTGTGTGAATACACACAGCCACAATTATTTGTGGGTTTTACATTCTATCAGGGTGAGGGAATTTGAGCCTTTAAACAACGATGCCATTTCAATTTTTTATTTACAATTTTAGTATGAATTTTGACGTCTTACATTAATGAAATTTGAGCTTGTGACGATTTATAAAATATGATGATATCTAATTATTTTTATTTATCATGTTGACACTTTAGAAAATGCAATGATGCAATGATATTGCATTTATACCAATGAATTCTTTGTTAGTAATGAAAATGGGTCAATCAACCCAAAATCAATTCTGAAGGAAAAAAGAAAAACTGTCTTTAATCTTAGTCTCACATGTGAAGTTTAAAAGGGGTTGGTGTAGTTTAAATATGGAAATGCTTCACTACTACCTTGAGTGAACAAGAGGAATAAAGACCCCTCGCGTAGGCTGCGGTCGCCGACCGCACCGCACCGCACCGCCCGTCCGGATGTGATGAGGTGAGGCAGGAGAGTCTTGAGTCCATATTAATATTTTGGTTCTGGATTAGTTTGAGAGCCCAAGTTTATGAGGCTTCTCAGATGATCAAACATTTTAAACTAAAACCCTATTATCTCCTATATTTCAGACGTGGTTAAACAAGTTTGAAACTTTCTGATATGGTAAAAATGTTTTAACCCTTCAGCTAAGTTACGTTAAAACTAGTTTTAACGTGCTTCTGAATTTTACTCGGTCCACGAACGTTCCTATCGTTTAGCCAGTCAAACGAGCTTCTGAACTGCTCCACGTTCTCAGAACTACTTCACGTTCGGCTAATATTGAGTTGCGGCTGTTGATTTGTGCGCCTATAAAAGGTGAGTTCCTAAGCCATTTAGAGTATACAATTCACTTCTCTCCTTCTTCTCTTTTACTGCTTTCAAAATGTTCTATCTCTGAGCAATAATACTTAAGAGTTCCTCCTCCACTGCTTGAGTGCATGAGTAAGGGAGGTTTTTGTGGTACATTGGGAAATGAACACTTCTGTTGAACCTTGCACTACAGGTTAGGTGAATTTCGTTTCAAAGGTGGTGATTTATCATGCCCGCAGTTTCGGTTTTCAAACAAAATATTTCCTTCCAAATATTTTTTCCAAAATCTGCATTTTGTTTTACTGTCTGTTTACAAAACCAGTGACCATACATTGCTTTATGAACATTGTTACTCAAATTTTACCAATAATTTTGAAACAATTTTTTATTTATCCTTGTTCAAAAATATGTCTGGTCAAACAAGATTTCTAAATAACCTTTTGAAAATACCACCTTTGGACGCCGTGAACTATAAACGCTTGTCTCAGAGGGTTTGGTTTTTCTAGAACAACTAGAAGTTGACTATGTTTTGTTTAATGATCCACCTAAAACAACTACCCCTGCTCCACCCACTTCTGAAACTTCAACTGCAGCCTCTATGCATCCTTCTAAGGATGCTACCGAGTAAATTCTCAAATATTAGAAAGACAACAAGACCGACAAGGTCTGTCTCCTCAATAATATGACGAATCTCATTTTTGACTTGTTCATCACCAACAAGTCGGCCTAGTCAATATAGGAGACGTTGGAGAAGAAATATGGTGTTAATGATGTAGGGAAGAAAAAGTATGCAGTTGGGAACTGGCTCAAGTTCTAAATGGTGGACAACAAGGCAATTATATACCAGGTCCATGAGTACGAAAATTTAACTGCCGAAGTACTTGCGAAAGGCATGTCGATGAGCGACATCCTTCAAGCCAACGTACTCATCGAGAAGTTCCCCGATTCCTTGTCCAATTATCGCAACCAGCTCAAGAACATGAAACGAGATATGACTCTGGAGGAACTAGTCAGCCACATGAAAATTGAGGAAGTCAATCTCCTCAAAGATAAGGGACTCTTTTTCCTTTTCCAATTTGGTTAAAGCTAATCTTGTAGAATCTGGAAACGTTGACGGGTCTAAGTCCTCCAGTACCTTCAAGAAGGAAACCAAGCCAGTCAAAAAGGTTAGCACCTTCAAGAAAACTGGGCCAGCTCTGAAGAAGCCCAAAGTAACATGCTATGTGTGCGGCAGAACTATTGATGGAGCCTACCAATGCTACCAGCACAATGACGCCAACAAAAAACCCAAACAGAACAACAACAACAAACCCCAGGCTAATCTCACCAAAAATGAACATGTGGAGACCATTGCTACTGAGTCACTGAAGTCACCTTGGTCGAAAATAAGATGGACTGGATTGTTGACACTGGAGCCTCTAAGCACTTATGCGCAAACTGGGACTTGTTCACAACTTCAGTGGAGGTTACTAATGGAGAATAAGTCTACATGGGAAACTCAAGCAGTGCCCCAGTTCTCGGCAAAGGGAGGTTTTTCTCAAGCCGACTTCAAAAAAATAATTTATCTCTTTCAAATGTTCTCTATGTTCCTTCTCTATGTAGAAGCATATATCTTCTGGTCTTTTTAACAAGGTAGGCCTCAAACTAGTGTTTAAAGCTGACAAACTACTTATCACTCAAAATGCCAATTTGTGGGAAATGGACACATGTCTGGGGGGCTATTTGTTATGAATACCACTGCTATCAATGAAGCATCTACTTCTACTTATGTCATTGAATATTTTGATATTTTGCATGCACGTTTAGAACATGTTAGTAAAAATTCACATAAACGAATGCAACACATGAAATTGCTACCTAACTTGCTAAAAAATCAATTGGGAAAATGTCAAACTTGTGTAGAAGCTAAAATCGCTACGAAACCATTTAAACAAGTAACTCAACGAGTAAATGAACATTTAGAGCTAGTTCACACAGACTTAGCAGATTTTAGAAACTTTGAAAGTAAAGGTGGAAAATGGTACTGCATAACCTTTGTAGATTATTCTTCAAGTTATACTAAAACTTACCTTTTAAGTACTAAAGATAAAGCTGAACAAAAGTTCCTAATCTACAAAGCTGACGTAGAAAATCAACTAGGTCGGAAAATAAAACGACTTAGGTCAGATAGGGGAGGAGAATACAGTACAAACTGTCTTCAAGAATTTTGTGAAAATAATGGCATAATCCATGAGTTCACTGCACCTTACGCTCCACAACAAAATGGAACACCTGAAAGGAAAAACAGAACTTTAAAGGATATGATGGATGCAATGCTTTTAAGTTATGGATTACCTAATGAAATATAAGGGGGCTGTCTTATCAACCAATCATATTCTAAATAAGGTGCCTCATGAAAGGTTAGATTAAACACCCCATGAATTGTGGAAATGATATACCCCTAACTTGAAATACTTAGGGTGTTTGCTAAAGTAGCTTTGCCTACTTTCAAACATGACACTATTGATCCTAAAACTATTGGTCCTATATTTGTGGGATATGCTGGAAATAGTACTGCTTATAGATTTATGCGATTACATGATAAATCAATGTGCGAATATAGAGATGATGAATTTTTTGAATGCATATTTCCTTTAAAGAACATGAATGATGTATCTTCCAATGTGATACATGTTTCTACTAGCTCTACTTTTGTTCATGTACCAGAACATGGTAATAACGAAATTCGAAGAAGTAAGAGATGTAGAAAAGAAACTAATTTTGGACCTTATTTTGTGACTGAACTCGAAGATGTTGATGAATTAAATGAGTCAGTTTCTTCACCTTCTTGAAGAAGATCCTAAAACTTCTGAAGAGGCTATGAAATCTATAGATGCTAGCTTTTTGAAATAAGCAATTAACAATGACCTTTAGTCAATAATGATTAATAATACACGGGACATGGTAGACTTGCCTAAGGGATCAAAAGCATTACGTTTCTAATGGATATTTGAAAGAAAAAAACTAAGAACTAATGGTTCAGTAGAAAGATTTAAGGCAAGACTTGTGATTAAAAGTTTTACCCAAAAGTTTGTTGTGGGCTTATTTTATACTTACTCACCTGACACTAAAATAGCCACAATTCGTGCACTATTTTCCTTGGCCTCTATGCATAAAATGTTAGTACATCAAATGGATGTTGAAACCGCTTTCTTGAATGGTGATCTAGAAGATATATATATATATATATATATATGTTACAACCCCTTAGGTACACCATAATGGGCCAAGAAAATAAGATGTGTAAACTTAAGAAGTCATTGTAAGGTTTAAAACAAGCACCGAAACAATAGTATGAAAAGTTCCATAAAATTATTCTTAGTTTTGGTTTTATTGTGAATGGATCTGATGCTTGTGTGCATTCAAAACTATTTGATTCTAAATGTGTGATTATATGTCTCTATGTTGATGACATGTTATTATTTGGAGACTAAATTGTTTTTTTGGTCCCCGACATACCATCTTTTACCATGTTTTGGTCCCCGAGAGCAAAATCGCGTTGATTTAGTACCCTACATTTTGAAAGTGCAAATTTTTGGTCCCCAATACCATATGCTGGGAGGTTTCCAGTTGAATGTCGGGCGTGCAGTTCACGCATCATTTTTGCCGAAAAATACAGGGGTAATTTGGTAATTTTACAAAATGTTTCTCCTTCCCTCTTTCTCATTCGCCAGAAAATGAAGAACGACACTAGAGGCACTGGATTCTGGAGGCGGCCCGATGGGCGGCGGCACGGCGGAAGAGCTTGCGGAACTGGAGGCGCTGGATTCTGGAGGTCGGTGGGAGACGGATGTCGAACTGAGAACATTACTCTGCGCCAGAAAATGAAGAACGCCACTGGAGGCGCTTGATTCTGGATGCGGGTACGACAAGTTTGGTGTTTCTTCAGGTACGACAAGTTCACTCCGGTGCAGAAGGCCATCATCTTTGCCTTCCTAAAGTCATTGAGTTCCCCGGCGGCGGCGCCCTCCATCGCAGTTCAGAGGTGCGGTTCAGAGGCCGCCAGTGACTAATGCGAAGAAGACGATGGTCTTCAAATTTTTATTTTGTTTGCCTTCCTAAACAAAACGACGTCATTTTTCCCTAGTGAAACGACGTCGTTTTGGAGTCGCTGAAGCCAAAAAAAGAAAAGGCAATTGGGCTGAAACCCAATCGGCCCAGCCCAAACTAAATACCCTAATAACATTACAAGAGTAATGTTCTCAGTTCGGCGCCACCTTCAGAATCGTTCTCAGTTCACCGCGTTACCGCTCGCCGCGCCGCCTCCAGAATACAGCGCCTCCGGTGGCGTTCTTCATTTTCTGGTGAAAGAGAAAGAGGGAAGGAGAAACATTTTGTAAAATTACCAAATTACCCCTACATTTTCCAGCAAAAATGACGCGTGAACTGCACGTCCAGCATTCAATTGGAAACTGCCCGACATATGGTATTGGGGACCAAAAATTTGCACTTTCAAAATGTAGGGTACTAAATCAACGTGGTTTTGCTCTCGGGGACCAAAACATGGTAAAATATGGTATGTCGGGGACCAAAAAAATAATTTAGTCTTATTTGGAACACACATTGATGCTATTAATGAAACCAAACATTTTTTATTCTCTAAATTTGAAATTAAAAATTAATTAGGAGAGGTTGATGTCATTTTAGGGGTAAAATTTACTAAAAAGATAGTGGTTTCTAACTATACCGGTCTCATTATGTTGAAAAGGTGCTGAGAAAATTTAATAGCTTTGATGTAGTGCCAATATGAACTTCTTATGACTCCATTATTCACATAAAGAAAAATAAAGGAAAAAGTGTGTCTCAAGGGGAGTATGCAAAAATTATTGGTAGTTTAACATTTTTAATGAACTACACACGACCTGATATTGTGTATGATGTGAGTAGACTAAGTATGCACACCCACAATCCTAGTGGAGAACATTGGGTTGCCCTCGTTTTCTACAATGTCTAAGAGGTTCAATGGACTTAGGCTTGCATCTTCTATGATATCCCGCTGTTTTGGATAGGTATTGTGTTGCGAACTGGGTAACCGATAATAATGAAGTAAGTTCCACTATTGATTATATTTTTACCTTAGGAGGAGCTACTATCTCGTGGAAGTCTTTGAAACATATTTGTATAGCTCGGTCTACTATGGTGTATGAGTTTATAGCTCTAGACTTGGCAGGGCTAGAAGCTCAGTGACTTAGGTCATTATTGTGAGATATTCCTTTGTGGGTAAAACCCACTCCACTTTTCTCACTTTTATGTGACTCTTAGGAAGCCTTAGGTGTTTCCAAAAATAAATCTTACAATGGTAAGAAAAGACATATACACATTAGGCATGAACGTGTGAGAAATATGATCGAGACTGGAGTTCTGGCTTTACAATTCGTAAGATCAGAAAGAAATTTAGCCGATCCATTTATTAAAGGACTAAGTAGAAAAATAGTCCAAAATTCATCGAGGGGAATGGAGTTAAAATCCTATCAGGTAAGAAATTCTTGGTGGATACTCCTGCTGTTTCTCAAACGACTTGAAGTCAAACGAACCTAAGAAAATACTCACAAACATACAAACCTACCCATTTCCTATGATATATGTACGTTGCAAGGATGAGCTTAAAGCTCTTAATGAATCCAAGATAGTTTTAATTTGTGACATACTTGTGGGATTCACCGAAAATTATGTGAGGTTAAATGATGAATCGTTCTTAATCTTTCCATAGCCTTGATTGGATGGTCTAATAAGACTTGATGGAAGGACCTACTTGAGTGTAAATGATTTACTTCCTTTTTTGTAATACTTTTGAGAGTTGTCTTTCTAGAGAACTCATGAGTTTTCCCAAGGTAGCTGTGACCACTATAAGTTGTTGCTTATCGCGGAGCTCGTTTATTCAAGTAAAACACATGTTTGTGGAATGATCAACCATTTTAGGAGTTCAAGATACGTTCACTCTGAAAACAAGTCGATCATCCCAATTTACTACGCATTAGTTCAATCGCAAGCAACTAATGCTTAAGTTTCGAACTGTCACGTGCTCTAAAAATTACCTTTTTACCCTTTTGCATTAGTGAGGGATTGTTAGTAATACAAATGGGCCAATCAGCCCAAAATCAATTTTGAAGGAAAAAGGAAAAACTTTGTATTTACTCTTAGTCCCGCATTGGAAGTTTAGAAGGGATTGATGTAGCTTAAATATGGAAATGCTTCACTACTACCTTGAGTGAGTAAGTGGAATAAATACCCCTCACACAGGCCGCCGTCGCCGACGGTACCATACCGGCCATCCGGATGTGATGAGGCAAGGCGGGTAGGTTTTGAGCACATATTAATCTTTTTAGTCCGGATTAGTTTGAGGCCCAGCTTTATGAGGCTTCTCAGATTATCAAACGATTTAAACTATAACCCTATTTTTCTTCCTATATTTTAGACGTGGTTAAACAAGTTTGAAACTTTCTGATATGGTAAAAAAATGTTTTAACCCTTCAGTCAAGTTATGTTAAAATTGGTTTTCAACGTTCTTTCAAATTTTATTCGGTTTATGATTGTTCCTATCTTTTAGTCAGTTAAACGGGCTTCTGAACTGCTCCACGTTCTATGAAGTGCTGCACGTTCTCCTGATATTGAGTTGTGACTGTTGATTTGTGTGCCTATAAAAGGCGAGTTCTTGAGCAGTTCGTAGAACACAATTCACTTCTCTTCTTCTCTTTTATTGCTTTCAAAATGTTATATCTCTGAGCAAAATACTTACGAGTTTCTCCACCGCTGCTTGAGTGCACAAGTAAGGGAGGTTTTATGGTACTTTGAGAAACGAACGCCTGTGTTGAACCTTGCACTACGGGTTAGGAAAATTTATTTCAAAGGCAGTGCTTTATCACGCCCACAGTTTCGGTTTTCAAACAAAAATATTTTCTTCCAAATCCGTTTCCAAACCCTGCATTTTTTTACTGTCTATTTAAAAAACTAGTGACCATACATTGCTTTACAAACATTGTTACTCAAATTTTACCAACGTTCTTTGTTTAGTTCACATATATCCCTCAGTTTTTCTAAAGAGCGCATATATCTTCTCTAGTTTTTCAAAAGAGCACATATACCCCTCCCTATTTTTTTAAAGTGCACACATACCCCTATAGCCGAAGACCGGCATTTGAAAAACCGAGAGGTATATGTGCACTAAACAATTAATAAGGGTATATGTGCACTTTCAAAAAATTGAGGGGTCGATGTGCACCAGACAAGGAACTTGGGGGCATGGTTGCACTTTACTCATTTTAATATGAAATTTAAATGTTCTAATTTGATTTTTATTTTAGTATTTTTATTTGATGTTTAACTATTTCACTTTTGACGTATTTCTATAACTTTTTATTTTATTTGTTGTGTTTAACTTTTTTTAATTCGAGGTGTGTTTCTTGGTTTTTTTGTGATGTTTAACTATTTCAATTTTATGTGTATTTTTATTTGATATTAACTTTTTCTTCTTTTTAGTTTTCATGTGTATTTTATTATCTAGTTATGAGTTTTAAATAGGGATCATACCCAAACATAATACTAAGATCTGAATTGTAGCTGGATAATTTGGCCTAAAATCCTACCTGAATCCTAACTCCCGCAACCCGACCCAGAGGATTTTGCCCTTCATCCCTCCATCCATCCTTGCTAGGAGTGATCATGCATGGATCAGGTCTAATCTAATAAGACCCATACCCAACACTAAAAAAATTAATTATATCCGGACCCGATCTAGACTTGTAGGGTATGCAAATCTTAGATCCAGAACCAAACACGGTGGATCTAACATGTATAAGGTCCAAAACGGATCCTAAATGGGGTCTAACTTTCAAAAATAATTCTTACTAAATAAAACATGTATTATCTTAAATAAAAAATAATTCAAGTTCAATATGCACTTGAGTTACTGTAGTTCTATAAGAAAAAATACTGTCCATAATATTTTTTGAATTGAAAATAAAAATACAAAGAGAATATTGAAGTGATTTACGAATTAGGGTAAAATTATATATATATATATATATATAGTTAAGTTACATGGGTCTACGGGTTGGGTTTGAGTTTTAATATCTTAGACACGGGCCCAAAGCGTTTTTAAAAAATCTAGACCCAGACCCGATGAGTATAAATTTTCTGGACCCTATACCCATCCCAACGGGCCTAGACCCTGTGGGTCTGAGTTGGGTCCTAGATCCATACGCATCCCTAATCCCTGTAGACCTGATCCATCGTCGGTAACCGCTCAATTTTTTATATATTTTATTTTGGAAATGGTATAACTTTAATAACAAAAATTAACTTGCATTTTTTTACGAACATTCTCATTCTCCTTCTATTCTCCTAACATAAAATTTACACATTTATCTCTAAGTTTTGGTTTCCTCCATGATCTATATAAACTATACACTCAATAATCTTATTTGTTATATCTTCACCTTGCTTTCCAGCTCCAAAACTCCATCCATTTCTTGTTCTCCACAAAGCATTTTTGGTTTCTGCAGCATCTAGTCTCAGAAATTCAGCTCTCCAACCTTTCTTCCCACTAGTATGCATCTGACACTGCATCTCTTCATCCCATCCTTTGGCTCCCTATCCATCTGCATCTATTTGAGAATATTTCCCCAAATATCCTTAGACTTTCTGCATTAAAAAATAGGTGCTTTGTAGTCTTCATTTTATCACAGAACACACATCCACTATCGACTGTAATTCCAATTTTCAGCATCTTGTCCCTGGTGAATAGTCTTCTATGACAAGTCACCCACGTTGTAAAATTCGATCTAGGTCTGGTCTGATTGTCATATAACAATTTCCCCTATGGCACTACATTCTGCTCCCATGTGAGTTCTTTATACACTTTTCTGACACTGACTTTCCTTTTGTTTTTCTGATGTATCCATTGCTCCATACTCTTGCCTTTCTCCCTATACTTCATCAGCCTTTTAATCATCTAAGAGCTAGAACTAGCAATAATTGCATCCATAATCTCATTCTCCCTTATATAGAGTATGAATCCATTTGATCCATAAACTATCAGACCCTTTCTACAGACATTCCATAAGTTCTTCATCTATACTGCTTCATTCTATTCCACAAGTGCAATCATATTTAGTTCCCCTTCCTTCTTTAATGAGAATTTCCCCCCCAAGAAATGGGTGATTTCTTCCTCTACTCCATAGATAAGATCTACATATTGCCTCTATATGTTTCAGAACTGTTTTGGGGATTGGAAAATATTGTATCCAGTAATTCGCAACTACAAATAATACACTTCTAATCAGCTATAGTCTACATGTATAACTTAGTTGTCTTGCACTCTATTGTCTGATTTAGTCTATAATCTTCTCAATCAATGGTTGACATGCTTGCATTGTCAATATTCTACTTGTTAGTGGCACACTAAGTATATGAAAGGTAGCTCTCCCATTTCAGAACTTGTTATGTTGAGTATCTCTTTTCTTTGCTCCTCATCCACACCTCAAAGTATACTTTACATTTAGACCGGTTCACCCTCAATCCCGTGGATTTAGTAAATTTTTGAAAATCCTCCATAAGTACCTGCAAGAACTTGCTATCACCCTTAGATAATAATAGTAAGTAATCTACAAAACTCAGATTCACCATTTTCAACTTATCAAGCTCTTGCAAACATTTGTACATGTGTTCCATAACCAAGACAAATAGCAAGGGGGATAGGGAATCTCACTGTCTTAATCCCCTGCTACTTTTATAAATTCTGTCAAATTCTCACTCACCGTGTAATTTATATAACACACACAGTTCTCACACAAATCATGATCCATTCTATGAATTTACCTGGTATCCTTAGCTCCTGCAGTATACCTTTTAAGGTTGTCCACTCAACAATGTCATAAGCCTTTTGCAGGTCCATTTGAATCAAACATCCTGGCCCTCCATTTTTCTTTTGTTACAACCCCAGATCAGCTCGGAAGCCATATGATCATAGATATTCCTGCCTGGTACAAAAGCAGCTTGGCTTTCAAATACTATGCCTACAATCACTGTATTGAGCCTGATGGTTAGAAATTTTGAAATGATTTTATAAAGTGTGGAACAACATGATATATGCCTTAGGTCTTTCACTTTCTTTGCCCCCAAATGCTTTGGTATCAGAGTAACCAAAGTGCTCAAATTGATGACGGAGACAAAGCCAAGGGCGAATAGCCCCGACGGTGCAACATCTAATTGCTCTAAGTGTCGCATTGACGGGAAATAGAACGATAATTAGCTGCAAAATATGCTGGAAAATCATAACCGTGAAATAGGCCGAAAAATCGATGTCACTTCATTGATCAAGAATCAGAGCTATAGACCTCAATCTGAAATATAGTTTAAACTCGGTGGTGGTTGAGGGAAAATAACCACCATGATGGTGGTAGAAGCCGGTAGGGGTGAGATCGAGCCGATCCGAGCCCGATCACCACTAAGATCGAGATCGGCTCGAAGATCGAATCGAGCCTAATTTTTTGATCGAGCTCGGCTCGTTAAAAAAATAAAAGATCGTGATCGGCTCGTGATCGGTTCGAAAGATATAATCGGGCTTGAGATCGATTATGAGCTCGAGATCGAGCTCTATTACAAGCTCGTGTAAACCTGAAATTTTAAGTAACCTAGCAATTGATAATTTTATAGCACACAAAAGGCATAATTTCAAGAGTTAAAAGTCTCTCTACTGAAGAAACAAGACGGCTGCCTTTTTGGTCTAGAGTTGAAGGACAATTTAAATTATTGCCCTATAGGCAATAACCAAAAAGGTAAATTAAAAGTTTCCATGCTTATTACTTACATGAACAATTGAACATAATTTAGCTTCTTGTTCTTTTAAGGTATATAATAATTATATTATATTATTATTATATATAATCGATCTCTAATCAAGATTCGATCAAGCTTCTTATCTATTTGTTCATGAACATAATCGAGTTTTTATGGCTATGTTCGTTTATTGATCGTTTTTTAATCGAGCCTAAAATTTTGTTCGTGTTCGTTTATTTATTAAATGAACAATCTCGATTCGATCTTTAACCGATCTGATATCGATCTTGTTCATGAATTCTCGTGTTCGTTCTCACCCCTAAATTTGGATAACCACTGAGGATACGGAAAGCTGAATATTGTCAAATATGAAGGTGTTTTTGGCCTTCCAAATGCGCCAAAAGGGAGTTAGGCCCATAATTAGTATGATTTTAGATTAGATCCTAGAGGAAGCAGGGTTATTAATGTAAAATGATATTCTATCCCAAACAGAATTAAAAACCTGATTACTAATTTACGTGCAACAGTGAATCTGATCCTATATAAGGAATGAAAAATGACATTCATTAAAGAACTGTTCCACAAAATCAGAAGCTTCGTATTTCCAACCATTTGAAGCTAAATTGAAGCCAGGATTGGACAAGATATCATCGGATGGAAAGTAATTATTCATAATCCTCCATGTGAAGATAGAAATTTTTCCAGGTATAATGATTTTCCAAATTCTTGTAAGAGAAATCCTGGGACTGTTCTTGCTTCTCATTTTTTTTATAAACTGCTTTAGCAAAAAAATCCCCATTTGTTGTAGACTTCCAGACCATTCTGTTATCATGTTGTTGATTAAGATTGATATCCTGCAAAGTAGAGATTATGTTGGTAGTCAAGAATGGTTCTAGAGAGGTTATGAGACAATCCCTATTACCAATAAATTCAACCAAAGAGATATCTTGGAAAGGAACAACAAGTGTGAACCATTGATAAAATAGAGCCCCCGAGCCTAGGAAATACCCGTTCCATAAATTACAATGTCCCTTGCCAGGAATAATCTGGGTGTTGTCATTATAGAATTCAGTTACACTAGACATTTTTTTTCAAAGTGCGCAGTTCTGAGTGGGGGTGGGCAAAAAAAACTGAAAACCGAATTGAAAATTGAATTATCCGAATTGGAATAACCCGAACCAAATTTAAACTACGGTTTTTGGATAACCGAATTGAATAAACCAAATTTTGAATATGGTTTTTGATTTGGTTTTGGATATTGAAACTCAAACCAAAAATTGACCCGAATACCGAATTGTAAATAAAATAAATAAATATTATATATATTAATGTAATGATAATAAGTTTTTACTACAAAAACTTGGGCCAGATTTTGAAAACACATTCTTGCCAAAACTGATCAATTGATTTTAATAAACTTGGGTCAGATTTTGGAAAGTGAATCTGGCAAGATTCATTGATATATTAATTGGCAATATTTCGAATACAAAATTTTGATT